>JBCJKH010028489.1:5822-17932 GCA_039877255.1 Loriculus beryllinus | reverse complement strand
CTCTGGGTTTTCAGTAACCTAAAACAACTCTAAGCATGGTTCTAGCAGTAGGTTTTATTTTCCAGCTGTAGCTACATGAGGGGAAATATTCCCATCAGTTAAAGTGGAGCGCAATGGAGAACTGAATGAGAGAGTATGGGTTAATGGTAGTGACAGGCAAGTCTGGTCTGAGCTGGCAGACCAAGGAGGAAAAGTGGGTAGATTGCAAATGTTGTCCTTTGTATGAGATTTGATTGTATTGTTTGCAGGCAGGATGCAATGAGGTGCTGTTCTCGCTTGGTACTGTTCTGGTAAGATTCATAGCTCTGGGCACTAGCAGCAAAAATTGCAGAGGAAACTTGGAAGGTAGTAAGAGAAGAACAACAAAAATGATAACAGAGCTGGAGGAATTGTTTTTGTGAGGGAAGATCAAAAGACCTAAATATGTGGAGCTTGGCTAAGTGATGACTAAGAAGGGAACATGAAAACTACCTACAACTGTTTGAAGGATATAAACACTAGAAGTGAGCAAACAGTGAGGGAAAAATAGTCTGTGAATTTGAAAGTCATTTTCAGTGTTCTGTAATTCCACCCTTTAGTATTTTCTCTTTGTTAAGACTTGTGCTTTACTGAAAACATTTTCAGGGAAAAGCACACTTATATATTCAAATGCTTCAGTCTCTGTGAAGGAATTCTGAAATGTAAATTCAAGCTTAAAATTTGAAGTTTGCTTTAGCTTACGTAAGTCAGGTAGTGTGTAATACATTGGACTAATCAACACCATGCAAATTTTCTGCATGGCAAGTCAAATACGTGGTTGAAAACTGTATTTTCAGTTTTAACATGGTACTTGTGTGCTTCCCTGATGGAATTAGTTAACTGAGCAATGTAGAATAGCTTCCAACTGCTTTCTATCAGCTTTGCACAAAAAGGTGAGGCATTCGCTTTTGTTGACAGGCTGTAATCTATAAATGGTATGATTTGCAAGTTGATATGTACTTTTTCTTTGACAAGAGTTAAAAAGTGACTACAGCCCAAAACAAGAGCATGCTGCGTATAGAAAGGCTGCTGGTGCAGTTTTAGAAAGTTGTCCAGATGTGCCTTTGCACTGCAAGGAAGCTATTTTCTAATTATTTTTCTGCACAATTCATGAGCTGGGAAAAGTGGATTTAGCTCCTGTGATCCTCCGGACAGTTAAAGCGGTTGAACTGAGAAGACATTTAAGGATGAGTTTAAGAAAATACTGTGTTAATGGTGACTTTTTCTCCTCCTGGAGGTCCAGTTGTCAGTTAAATCACTTGAGCAAAGCAATGGAAGCGGTTGCTGGGCAAAGCCTCAGGTGAACTGACTAATTTGGTAAGTCATTTTCAACTTCAGCAATTTATAAATTCAGGTATCAAAATTCTATGTTAATACTCATCAACAGGCTTTTCCAAGCACCTTTCTCTGTTAATGCAGGATTGATGCATGCTGCCCAGAGAATAACAAGAAATGTATGGTCAGCTGTGTATATACACTCTTTAAGAAAATGCCTCTGGATACAACTGTGTATATGTATGCACGCATGCGTCAACCCATACTGCACACAGAAACTACAGGCATTGACCTATGCAAACACACACCAAATTATCGCTTCCTATAAACAAATTAGCATGCTTTAAAAGGTGAAAAGCTCTATAAAATTGTCTGCCCCGTTGTTTATGATGTGAATAGAGGATGCACTACATTACAGAGAAGCTCACATCTCTCTCTTCTCCCCCCCTCTCTAAATGGACGTGTGCTCCGTCCGTTTCACCATTGTTCCTGCCAGCCCGATCCCAGCAGGGGTTCCCTAATTAGCAATCTCTTCATTTCCAATCAAAGCACAAAGCGGCCCCAAAAGCCTCTCTTTATGAGGGAGCTGAGCGGTGGCTGGGGACGTGGAGTGGGATAATTGCCTTCGCCACTGGCAGCAGTAAGCAGCCTGGCTAATTCATTATTGTAATAACTTTGCTTGTCCTTGGGGAGGGGGGGCTAGGGTGAGGAGGACTGAGCCTGGCGGTGCTAGCTGAGGACAGGGGGAAGGGGGAATCCAGCCAGAACTGAGGTAGAAGATGGGAACAATTGGCAAGGAAGGAGAAACTATTCAAGATTTTTCTGCCTGCCCCCCCTAAATAATTTGAGGATGATGTTAATTTCTGGCATGGCAGCCAGCATTCCCTGGGCAAGACTGCTGAGGGCACCCCTCTGCTTTGCCCTTGTCATGTTCACAGAGAGGGACATCTGGAAAGATATGTAACTTGTCCCCAGGATGGCTGGGGAGACTGGATCTTAGTGAATGAGGAAGACTGGGGGTTAGTCTCTCAGTCCAGGAAGGAAAAGTTGACACTCAAGCACTGCAATAAGGTTGAATGATTGAGCTGCCCACACGCAGCAGTTTGTGGCTTTCAGCGATGCACAAGAAGTCACCAGTCCTTGTGTGGAATCTGTGTACTGTATTTCTTCAGTGGAGCCAGGAGGTGGCAAATCCTGGGGCAGAGCTTTGTTCTTATTTATTGTCTCTTTAGAATATCTTTAAAGACTTACCTGTCTTCATGTGGATGACTGTTTTGACTTCGCTGGAGCTCTGTTGGTTTTCAGTAGCAGCCAAGGCTCTGCACTTGTGAGCTGACTGCTAGGCTGAGATGCCAGCAACTGGTGGAGCTGCTTAAGTGAATAGGTGGTGATGGTGATTACTTCTTCTTAAAGGGAAACGTCTGTGGTGTGGCACAGTAGGTTCATTGGCGTTTTGGTTTTGAAATGGGTACGTGTTTAAAGTAGGTAAGGCCAGTCATGTATTTCCAGATACCCTGGTTCTTTGAGCTTATCTCACACTGTTGTGGCAGGGTCTTGGCTACTGTACCTGACTGTTAGGACAGCTCCCTTTCCAAATTCCTTTGAGCTGTTAACTGCTATGTATGTTGTGAGACTGTCATGGTTCATGTTTCTGCACTGAGATGGCTGCTAATGTAGCTATGCATTTTACTGTCAATGTTTTTTCACTGGAAATTAGTATTTCTGACGTAAAATAAAACTAAAGAAACAGTGACATCAAAGTGCAAGTGCCAAACATACAAATCTGCGTGTGGCAGGAGCAGTTTAACATTAAGTTATGCCACTGTATTTGTGAATGCTTCATTCTGGAGCAATTTTTGCTGCACCTGTGGTATGGAGAGGCACATGGAGTAAGTCCTCAACCTAATAGGCATTTCAATACTATGTAACGGATCCTTTGCTTCCCAAAGAGCTTAGCCACCTAAGATGCAAAATGCTTACTGGTAGTAGATGTTTTGGGGTAGTGGGATGAGCAATGGAGTATTAATAGGTGTTTAGATAAGAATTTATAGTTGACATCCTGATACTTGTGACCACTGCTGTTTTCCCAGCTGCTGTGTGCTAGTTGCTGTCTAGCAGGTTTTTCCTCCTCTGTCTTCTCTACCTCTTGACCAGAGATTCAACCCCTTGGAGGCTGTGCTGCCAGCAGCCAAAGGAATGTGAGCTCAGTGAGCTAATAAGCAAGAAGAAACTTCCTCTGCCTTGTACCATTGTCTGTGTGGGGTCCACAGTGCTGATTCTAGAGTCCCGAGAGAAAACATGTCTTCTGATTCTTTTTTTCCCATGATCTGTGCTGTAGTCCTAGTTGTATTGTGCTTCTTGCCATGTAATGTAAATACGATATAGAGAGGAAAGGTCAAACAGGCCAATGAGTGTGTACACAATGGCTACTGTGAAGGATTTCAATCACTTGCTCTGTGTCTTGTGCCATTTCTATGCTCCTGGACCCTTTTTGTTGAAGTATGATTGTAGCAGTCATGGGGGAATTGCACATCTTCCACAGCTTGCCCAGTTAATGAATTGCAGCAGTAACAGCACATAGGGTTGATGTGAACTCATGTGGGTAAACCCCATCTGCTAGAAATGGAGATATCCCATTTGTACATTTGTAGGATTCTCCGTCATGTGATATGTCCTACTCTTGTTGCATTTATCCCTCTAAGCCCTTTGAGAACACTTTTAACTGTGGAAAGTGTAGTGACCTAGAGTTAGATCCATGCAGTGGCTAGACTTTTGGAACAAATTGTTTTCTTTTCTTGTGTTTCCAACTGTTCAGGAATTAGGATCATTTTGAATCCTTTTTCTTTCAGTTCAAGTGGCAATGAATCTTAAAGACATTTTGATAGATAAACTGGGGACAGGCAGTTCAAAGTTCAAAATGAAAGTCATCTGATATACAGCATGCTGGCATAAGGTTGAAGGAATGCTTGGGTATGGGCAAGGATGGATGGGCTGGAATAACACTGAGCAGTTTAGTCTTGACTTCACTTTTAGTCTGAGACCCTAAATAGTTGTATTGTTAGCAATTGCTTGAGGAGAGTTAAGAAATTGTGGCAATGGGCATGAGAAGGAATATTAATGATCCAATTTCCAGCTGGGTTCCACTCCAAGGCTTCGCTGGGTGATGTGCATTTTTAATCATAACAAACCAGAATGAGAAGGAGTTGTTTGCAGCAAGGCAGGCCTGTGTATGAAACCACAGGGTGTGACACCATCTCAGACCTCTGCCTGCTGCTCAGGTCTGTTGCACAAGGCTGCTGTGCTTGAATGCCACCATTGGGCTAGGTTGGGCTGTGACCATAGCAAAGCCTGGATCACTGGTAGAAATGGATCCAGGGAGGGTTATCTAATAACTGTCTTGAATAGCCTGAAGATCTTGACCAGAGGAAATCACTGAATTTGGCCTTGATTCAAAAAGAGCTAGAAATAAAATTTCTAGATGTTAGAGAGCATAGTGCTGTAGCCATGCTGAATTTCCTGATAGCTAGTTTTTGCAGTCTTGATGGTTTCTGTGGGAGGGTCTTCTCACTTGTTTGTGTTTCTGGGACATGATTTCTCTGTCCTTCAAGGATACAGTCTGGCTAAGTGATGTGCTTAACAAGACTGCATTGATCCTTTCAGTCTTAGAGACACAGCTTTTGAGAGAATTTGGGGGAACCCAAAGGTTTTCTTTACCCTCTGAGGTGCTTTGCATACTGAACATTCACCCACAGAGAACTTTGCTGTACTTCTTTGGGAACCCATCATTACATTGTTCAAGTAGCCAGTAGGAGTTGCTTTTGAGGGACATGGAGCCCCTTTTGCCTGGGGCTAAGTATTCTGTGATCATTTAGTAGTGGGACATGTAGCTCTGTGCTTGGTACGTATTTGGGAAATTCCAGCTCTGTACCCTAACTTACCTCAGGACAGGTCCCTCTTTACTTGCTCTTCATTCTGTTTTTGGTGACTGTGTAACTGCTTTGTCTGTAGGGTTAAATTGCTAATAGTCACAACAGTGTTTTAGTCCAACAGTTGTCTAGTGTGTATGAGAATATGGTGCAGAAACACAGCCTTTTTGAGGCAGAGATGGCTAATACATCTCTGTGGCAGAAAACGCAGCAGCTTAGCTTTATCAATACAGGACTTAGAGTGCACACTAAGCAGGACAGTAATTCCACCTAGCAGAGGGCAGGGGTGCCACAGGTTCTTACTATAATGCAGGAATTATGGGAGGAAGAAATACTTTTCTCTCATCCTCTCAAGTGTATGTTAAGGCCAGAAGCACGTACTGACTTTCGTCTTGGAGTTCTCAGGAGCTGTTCAGTTGTTCCCCTGCATGTTAGTGCTAACCAAAACTAGAAAAGGGCTGAACTACTGCATGCCTTCCCTTTGTAGCATCATGTTTTCTGTATCTAGCAGAGGAAAGGTGGCTAGTGTTTGACATCCCAGTACTCTTGCTCATTATTTTCAAGTAAACAAGGTGAGGTATCTGGAAGAGGCATGAGAAAACTCTTGTCCTGGTTTTTATCCCATTAAGCTGGGAACTAACATTTTCTGGGATGATCTGTGCTGATGCAGCTGTCTGTATTGTGCAGGCTGCAGTTAGACCATTGCTGCAGAAAGGTGGGATGCTTTCTATTGGAGAAGAAGTTTGTGAAAGAACAGACACCTGCAAAATCAGAGCCAGCTGGGCCACTAGTGTCTGCCCAGCTCCTGTCTACCGCAGTGCCAGGGGAGATGCCAGCAGCTTGAAGAGTTCTGTTCTGTGTAGGAATGAAAGTTACATGATTTATGCAAGAGCTGTTTCACCTGAGGAAGGGAATTCACTGAAGTGGCTGGGGAGAGAATGGGGAGGGGATAGGAGGAGTTGCCTTCCAACATCCACAGGAGATGCTGCCTCTGGCATAAGTGTCATGGCTGGAAGACGTAGTGAGGGGTTTATACATGTTGTGTTCATGCAGCAAGTCTGGCCCGAGAGAGGTACCTTCCACTTGGCAAAGTTGTCTCACAGCTGCTGCTTGACACCCAAGCAGCTAATATGCCTCCTCCACAAAAGGCTTTGGTTTAAAATGTTGAAAACTGCTACTCTATGTGTGCATCTGTTTGTGTGAGAAGGGGTGGAGATTGAATGGGCAGTGGTCCCCTCCTTGTGGGGGGAGGGGGCTACCAAATGGATATACCTTGCTGTGATTTTACAAATGCTTTTTGGGGAAGATGAGTATAATTTGCTGAGATAGGTGTTCGTTGCCCAGGCAAAACTCCCAGTGCATTTACAGCAGTTCTACATGGTCTCTGTGTGTGTGGTAGGTATGTGTGTGTGCATGTACATGCTTGTGTGTGCCTTTATTTCCATGCTCTGGCTGCCTGCCTCTGATTTAAGGGCAGGTTTTATTCCCCAGCTGCCTCAGGGCTCCTCTTTTCTGATTGCATTAAAGTCTCTGTAATTCTCCCCTCATTAATGATTGGCATATTTTTACCTCTCACTAAAGGAGCTTGGAGGCAACTCCCGTGGGGCCCTGCTCGCCAAATGAAACAATTTCATCCTGCTCCAGAAACGCATTAAAAAGGGTTTGTCAGGATCTTATCGCTAGTTAGGGAAAGCTAATCAAATTACTTCTATTTATTAGCTGCTGCAGCAATGTGTCATTCCATCAAGTACAGGTATTGGGACAGGCAGAGATTGCATGGAAAGCTCTGTGCATCCGCCACTGCTGCCTTGCTCTGTACAGCAGTATCTCTTGCCAAGGGAGGGCCATAAGAGGCTGTGAGCTTCCCAGCAGCAGTGCTTCTGCCATCATTCCCAGCAGGACCTCCCTTCTGCTGCCACTTTTCTCTTGTCTTTTCCAGGGGACTCTCCAAAATCCCTTTACAGTAGCAGTCCTAAACTTTAACCATTGAGTCCATTGCTTCTGCATTTAGTTGATCACTTCTTGCTGTTCCTGATTATATTTTACCATGGACTGTTTGTTTTGAGATGGTTTGGGGTTTTTGGCAAGTTTAACTCAGTATTAAACTGGTACAGGAATTATTTATTACTTGGTTTCTCTTTGGGCCTGGGTTGACAAAGCGAATATTCTGGCAGGATTATGGCAACTTGGAAAATAATAAATAATAATAAATTTAGGGGGGTTTGCTTTACGAGACTTTTAGGAGACATTTTACAAGCTTTTTTTTTTTATGATCTGGAAAAAGTAATTAAAATTGGTGAAGTGGGAAAGAAGACAACTGAGTCTTTATTGAATAAACTGCATATGAAAGACCTAGCTGGGACTCTGAAAAGAGCAACAACAATTGCTGGACTGGTGCTGATTGCATGAGAAGTAGTGGTTTGTGAAGCAGGAGGTGTGAGCTCAGGCAGATCACTCTTTCATTGATTCCACACGTGGAACATGCATTCTCTCATGCACATACAGAATGCACTTGTATTTGCAACCATGTATGTGCTCCCATTCTTGTACATAATCCTAAATCTCAGGGTGACTTTGCCTCCTGTGGGCTTGCTCAAAAGGGATATGGAGGCAGGTGTTTGAGATGCACTTTCAAACTTCAGATAGCATAGTAGTTCTCTTTCCATCTCTATTTCATCTTGAAACTAAGAGCAATGACATCTCTGGTGCTTTGGATAAACATGAGTTTGCCAGTGAAAATGGGCTTATTTCCATGTACAGCTGATCTCACATTAGAAAAAAAACACAGGAATATTTAGTGAATGTGTTTGCATGAAATGAAGTGTGTCTAAATATAGTTTATGGTGATTCATGATGATGTAAACCTTTGCCGTTTCATTTTGCGCATACCAAAAATTTTACCTTAGCACAAAATCCTGGGAAAGGAGTGAAAATGCGCTGTTCCCATGAATGAACATGTATTTTCCCATGAAAATACAGCAGTATGCACATCGCATGTGTTGTTAGTTTCATTTAGGGAAGGTTTTGTGCTGGTTCTCAGCATTTTGCAGTGTATGTGCACACATGCGTGCTCTGTGTTTGCAGAGAAATTATGGAGCAGTTAGAGGTTTGACAGTATTCTGGCACTACAAGCAATGATTTCAGGAGCTTGGGTTGGTGGGGGACGGGCAAGTGCCCCAGATATCATAATTGTATAAATTCACTGTGCAGTGTGAGTGGCTGCCAAGCTGCAGGGGCCCGGGATGCTGTTCCTGGGAGCAGCAATGTAGCAGGACTAGTGGAGGAGTCCAGCCCCATCAGCCCCATGCAGTGAGCCACGCTCCAGCATTCTCATTATCCACACAGTTCAAAAGGCAGTCCTGAGTGGTCCGTTATGTCCCACAAAAGGTTGTATCGATTGGTCTTTCAGGGTATTTCCGGGGGTCCTTTATATCTCTCTGCCTCGTCGTCAGTAATGAAGAGGCCGAGAGCAGGGAGAGTCAGCAGACTTCCAGCTGCTGGGATTTCTTCATCTTCTCATCAGGATTTTAATTAGACACGTCCGAGAGGGCAGCACTGTGTGAGGGCTGGAGGGAGCTTTATCAAGCAGGCCACTTCTTTAATTACTGTTTACTGACAGATAACAAGGGAGGGGAGGTGGCAGCAGGGATAGTTGTAGGGGGAAGAAGGGAAAGGACGTCAGTCCCCAGAGCGTGAGTTCAGGAAAGGCAGCCTTTGCTAAGGATCGAGCGGAAATTGTTCCCTTCTCCACACCCTGCCACACTGTTTATCTGTTGCCAGAGTGAGAAAGGCTCCCCTTGCCCCTTTCCTAGGGGGCAGAAGGTAAATCGATCTGAAAGGTGTTAAGTGGTAAGGGCCACAGACACAAGGAATGAAAACTGTTAAGTCTGGTTAGAGAGAAATGAGAGAACTGTCTCCTCTAAGCTTCCAGGATGCTCAGCTGAGCTGTCCTGTGCTGTCCCGTGCTGTCCCTGCCTTGGGCAGCCCTCTGGGTTTTCTGACACTGCACAGTAGGAAGCAAAATTATTTCCTTTTCCTTCTGTCTGGAATTGGCAGCCCTCCTCTCTCCTGCTGCCACCATTGCTATTTTGTCAAAAAGAAACCTTCTTCTCTTTCTATGTGTGCTCAGCATTGGCAGTATGAGAGTGGTCTGCTCTGTGACTGCTGCTGTCACAGACTTTCCCCCTGCTCCCCCACGGGCCAGCTCTCCACCTGAATCATATCTTTGCCTGTTCCTCCTCTGCCTGGCCCCAGAATCCGCATCTCCTTCCAGCTTTTGACTCATTCACCTTAAGGTGGTTTTGGACACTGTAATCCAGCTGCTGTGTCCTGCTGGATCACAGCCCTGTTTTTCATTTTATGGAGGTGCATCCCGATTGGTCTGTGTTTTCACAGTTCCTACCAATCCAAGACTGCAATGGTGGATCACTGCTCCCTGGCTCAACCAGGTGTCTGGGACATGGGATAATATCTGCAGTGGAGTGCAGCAGTTGGTTTCCACATGGGCAGTCCTTTGGCAAACTGAGCTCAGCAGCCTTTCACTGTCCAGAAATTTGCTCTGATCTTCATGATTCTTCATGATCTTTATGATCATCTCTGATTTTGGCTGTGTTGAAGTCTGGTGCTTCCAAAATAATGTTGCTATCCCAGTATGGAGGACAGCCTGTGCCAGAGCTTGTTTTCCCTTGGTGCCAACAGAATCCAACTGCTCTGAGCAGAACAAGATCTGGAGGATGCGCTTGGGATCAGCAAGGACTTGGTAATTGGACTGTTGTTCTTTCATTTTGCTGCGCAGTAGCAAACAGATTATAGAGCCCACACGTTATAGATTTCCTGTCATCCCTCATGAATCAAGCTCCACTGTCTTATTTACTGTCGGCCAAGGCCTGTGAATAACATCA
Source organism: Loriculus beryllinus (assembly GCA_039877255.1). Classification (NCBI taxonomy): domain Eukaryota; kingdom Metazoa; phylum Chordata; class Aves; order Psittaciformes; family Psittacidae; genus Loriculus; species Loriculus beryllinus. The sequence goes on along the minus strand of JBCJKH010028489.1, from coordinate 7,812 downwards.
CCAAGGGATATGCTCTCAAGCAGTTGTGCAAATACACAGTACACAGTTGCATGCAGTTGCATGTGCCTTTGAGCTGCCAGTATGCCAGCTATGCCAGTATGATACTCCCATCACAGCACTTATGGTGGAGAAGGGCCCTCTTTTCTTTCTGCACAGAATGGCCCCTGGCTTCCCTGAGAGCTCACTGTTTGTAACACTGGAGGCAAATCTGTATTATCCAAATAATATTAAGTCCCGTATTTTTAACTTTATTACATTTCTAGTTACAACTCCAGCCATTCTGTACACACTCATACCCACCTACACCAAGGATGTGAACTTCCAGTTTCCTGACAGCTCTTTCATGTGAAATCTGGCAGGTCTTCGTTACGGGTCAGCAGAAGAGATTGGTTTGTGCTCAAGGTATAGTACTGGAAGTCAGGATCGCAGGCACAACTCTTAGTTTCATCAAGGACAACTAAGAAATTTTGCTGCTCTAGCCAGTAGTATACTGAATGTAATATATGATAGCCTTAATTTATCAAAAGATATTTTCTCAAGTTTCCCAAAATTTCAGCTCAACATCTTGAAAGAGTGAAAAATGGAATCCAGCTGGAGATTTGCCTCAGTGAAGGGCTGACACATGTTTATTTATTTTATTTTTGGTAACTGTAATGAAGCATTAGTGACATGTTACTAGTGACTCCATTGGAGTCTCTTAGAAGTGAAGTTTGATTGTTATCTATCACAAGCCAACCTGCTAGTTGGAACTTCGTTCCTTGTTGTAGGTGTTCATACAAAATCTGTGGCCTTCCAGCTGCTGAACTTGGAGGCCCACAAATGAAGTTAGAGAGACTAGAGTACTAATTTATTTCTGTTAGGCAGGTTAATGTTTCTGTGTGGAAATCTAGATATTAGGCAAGGTCTGGGGGATGTGTCTTCAAATAGTAAGCAGCTTTGTCCTGGAGGAAGTGATTAAGCCATTTGCTATGTCTGTTGTTGATAGAACTGGAAGTAAATGGGCTTTGGTTGCAATGTGGGAGATTTCAATTTGATGTCACAAACTTCTCTTAGCAGTGGTATGGGAGCATTAGAACAGACTTTCTGAGATGTGCCGAAAGATTTTCAGAATAGGCTAGAAGAAAAATCTGTCAAAAATAATGCTGCTATAGCTGATCCTCTGTTGGGATGTAGTGATGACCTGACCTGGTCCTAGCCCTATTTTCTGTGACTCTGTGAAATGTTAAGATGCGTATGATCATGCATCCAGCTGACACAAACTTGAGATGGGTGTAGGTGTATATATCAGATAAGCACTGGCATCTGTAAGCTACCAGGAGAGTGTTCAAAGGAGTACAAGCACTGCACTTTCCTTGAAAGGCCTGACATTCAAATGCTAATGTACCCAACCATAGTAAGTCTTGAAAAGAGATGGCAATAGCAGCTTTTTTGCTTAACCAAGTTCCTTAATTTTTGTCTTCATTTTCACTGCCATGTACAATGGTCCAGTAGCACCATCATTTGTTACTAGTGCTTCCTGTGAAGTTTAGTTCCAGTTATACCACTGCCAAGCTTTACTCATTGCTGTAAATATTTTGTATGCCTTTGATAGACTTGTTTTGTGGAAATCTTTATTAAAACCAACTTTATTTTTTTTTTAAAGTAGAGAGTATGCCATATTCTTGAATTATGCCCACTTTCCATTTAAAAACAAATAAAGAAGATTCCTCTTTGCAAAGCTGTAAATCAGCTTGTGTTCTGGAGCCAGGCTGCAGGGACAGCAGGGGCTGTGCCACAACAAAGGTAGTGTTAATAAGTGGGGCAACAAAACAGTAATGAAAAGACAAGCCAAGGGGAGGTGGGCAAAAAAGTGAGGAGGAGAAGCAAATAGTTATAAACAGCTGTTGAACAAGGAGGCTGGACTGTGGAGTGTGGGAGGGAGCCTGCTCTGCCCCAGGACCTGCAGCCCACTGTGGGCATGTTCTTGGTACTAAATACACAGGAGCTGTGC
>JBCJKH010028488.1:0-13153 GCA_039877255.1 Loriculus beryllinus | reverse complement strand
TCTTTTTCCTGAACACTATTTTTCTTCTGAGACTCATTCGAACTAAAAAAAAAAAAAAAAAAAAAAAAAGAAATAAAAAGCTATCTCTTTTTTTGTCAAAGTTTTACACGTTTCACATAATTCTGTCAAAAAAAAGAGTCACAAATCCTTACGAAAACTCAACTGGAAGCTTTTAATTATATCAAAATCAGGTTAAATATCATATACTTTCAAATTTTGTACGTGATTGTTTTTCTCATGTCTGATATCAAACAACAGAGCAAAGACCTTCTTAAGCAATCTTAGTCTTTAAAACACACCATTCCAGTTAACTGATTGAAGAAGCCATCTGAATATTTTACCAAAGAGCAAAATGCCCCAATCTTCTCCTCTTATCAACAATCTTCTTGTTTGAAAGCAGAATATTTTTGTGAAGCAGCTGAGGATTTGCTTGGGCTTGTAAGTGAAAAAACAAATGACACATGTCAAGCAACCCTGGCGTAATTGTGGTTGGATTTTTACTTTTGCAGTCTGGTTGTACTCAGCATTATTCTCCTATCTCCAAATTTAGATTTATGGAACTGACCTATTTCCAATAAGGTCCTTTGCTGAATCCCCACCAAGAGTCCTGTAAGATGGAACTTTCAGTGCCATTTAAAGTAAAGCCATCTTGTATATTATTCATTTCAAAACCCACAGCTTTTCAGCATGCACAAGAAGTTGGAAAAACATTTTGAGAAAGCATTTTGCAAATCAAGTTTATTGACAATTCAAAATTTATATTACACAAAGCGTTTAGTGAGTCTCTTTTAAATTTGCTGCTAATGTTACAGGAATTTAACATGGGGGTGTTGGCTATGACAATCAACATTTAAAATGTACATTTTGAAATTCTACAGCCTATAGAGACAGCTACATATTGGTGCACATTAGCCAGTTCCAAAGGTGTGCTACTACTTGGTACAGTGCAAATTAAAAAGCCATGTCACAAACTGTGCTTAGCACATAGCTTTGACCACTTTGTCTGCCTTCTGCCAACAAACCCATTTTTTCTCAGACTACTGACATTCCAGTCCTCTGAGCAATTCTAAACAACCACTGTTTTCCAAACATCAACATACCACAAAAATGCTTTCTACTTTCCCCCTAAATACAAATTTTCTCTCTGAAATAAAACCACCCTGGCCTGATGTTGATGCTGAGCAATATTTAGTCTTGCAGATCTAGAGAACTATGACGCTGTTTTGCGATAGCAGAAACAGGAGGTTTAGATTATGAGGGGGGTGGGGAGTTGGGTGTGTGTGTGGAAATCAAGTCATTGAGTATCAAAGAAATTAGTTGTAGGAATTTTTAACAGAAAAGCTTTTTCGTGGGTTTTTATTTTCCTTAACTCATATATCAATCAGGTTTTTGTTTTGATTCTACAAGTCCTCAGGCTTGAACATCCATCTCCAGAATATGGAGAGTTTAAAAAGGAGCTTTCCGTTTTGTTTTGTTTTTTAAAAGGGGTGAATGGTCCGTTGTCCTGTCAAAGACAAAATGGGTGAATTTTCAAAGAGTCCTTGATTTTGTTTATGTGCTCCCTAATTAGGTATAGTGAAAGCATGCCTATTCTGACTCAGATTTTTGTTGCTCTGAAATGAGTTTTTGCTTTCAGCAAAGCACAGTGGTTTCTTTATTTTGATACTCCACATTTTTATAGACTCATGGAATGGTTTGGGTTGGAAGGAACCTTAAAAATAATTTGGTTCCAACCCCCTTGCTACAGGCAGGGACACCTTCAACTACACCTGGTTGCTCCAAGACTCACCAACCTGGCCTTGAACACTTCCAGGGATGGGGCAACTGCAGCTTCTCTGGGCAGCTTGTGCCAGTGCCTCACCACCCTCATAGAGAGCTATTTCATTCTAATATCTACTATAAGTCTACCTTTTTTTGAGTAGTGCAATGAAAAGACGGCGGGGGCGGAGGGGGAGAAGGGAGGAAATGAGATGGGAGGAATGTGCTTAATACACAGAAATTTAAAAAATATGAGACATTTTTGCTCAAATCTGTTACACAGGATGCTCAGGCAAACCAAACACTGGTCAAATTCAAATACAGTCCCTCACTCCCCAACAAAAATTAGAAAGATAAACATTTAATACAGACTGCAACCCACGCTATAGGTTGAATTCTTTTTAATCATTGCAGGATAAGCACCAAGACCACCAGCTTCAAGGCTCAATAAAGTATGGACTTTAACTGACTTTAGAAAAGGCCCAAAGAGACTTACTTTTCACAACTCAAGTTATCCTCCCAACTAAAATTAGGAGGAGGAAGACGGGTCTAAATCCTTCATAATAAAATGCTCTCTTTTTCAGAGAGAGTGGCTGGTTAAAGAGGGTGAAACAGTTACCAGTCTGTAAATTAATTACATGTTTTAAATATTAAAAATCAAACCACCTAATAAAAATATTATTAAAGATAAGCACTTCTGTGGTATTAGTGCATGAAAACAAACATGAATTTAATAGCAAACTACTGTCCAGCTATTTAAAGCATATCAATACAAAATAATGGATGAGACCCTGAAAATCCTACTCAGTTTGTTCCAAGAGAAAACTTTGAATAAATTTAATTAGGAAGTCTTAAAAATCCAACAACAAGTTTAAATAATAAGATTAAATCCTGGCACTAAAGGGAAGTAGCATTTTGATAAAGTTTTCCTTTCAGAACAAGATGGAGTTCAAAAACTAGAAACAGAAAAGATTCTCTATATTTTCAAATATTGCTTTTCATATTTTCTGATTTCTCATCTATATTTTACACCTGAAAAAATGAGGCATATGAAAACTGAGGCATATGAAAGAGAAAAAACAAACAAAAAACAGTTGTTTAATACCATTTAGATATCAAGAAAGCAGACTGGCATATATATAATATTAAAATCTGGCTCGACTTGCTGTCAAATGGTTTCGAACATTGCAAGCACCATTATTGTTGCCATGACCTCATCTCTCAGAAGAGCAAAGGAGAAGCAAGGGATAATAATAGATGGAGACAAAGCAGATCTTAGACTTTCAGAACACCTGGAGCAGAGCACCTGGAGTTTTCTTCCTCTCCTTTTATACACATCAGTGTAGAAGATACCCTGATTACTCCAGTGCTGGACTGTTAAACAGATAATCACTAGTGCAGCCAAAACAAGGCACAAGTAGTTGTGCTAGAAAATAATCACCTGACCTGATAAAAATTTTAGGAACATCCCTCCGCTTTTCAGCAAAACAAGTGGATTTAAAATTTCCACTGAGTTTGTTTAGTAAAGGTTTCAACACTTTCTCATGTTCAACATTTATTGGATATGAGCCAGCCATGTGCCTTTGCAGCAGAGAAGGCCAACAGCCTCCTGGGCTGCATTAGGAACAGCATCTCCAGCAAGCTGACAGACATGATCCTTCCCCTCTAATCAGCACTGGTGAGACCACATCAGCAATGCTGAGTCCAGCATAACAGGGACATGGAGGAGGTCCAAGGGGCCATGAAGATCATTAAGAAATTGGAGCATCTTTCATACAAGGAGTGGTTGAGAGTGCTGGTAATGTTCAGCCTGGAAAAAAGCAGACTTATGAGGGAATCATATCAATGTGTACAAATACCTGATGGAGGAAGTAAAGATGACAGAGCCACAGCAAAAAGACTTGAAGCAGTGGCCATAAACTGAAATCTCCATCCTCAAAGATATTAAGAACCAAATGGACACAACCCTGAGCTACCTGCCCTATGTGTCCCTGATTTTAGCAGGATGGTTGGACTAGATGATCTTCAAGGGTCCCTTCCAAACTCGGGTCTTTTATGATTATTGAGGGAAAACGGCAGCAGGAAGCAGCCACATTATCAAACAAATAAATGTCTTGGCTGACTTTTTCATTGTAAATTACTTTTCTACACAAAATTGGAACTTAATCTCTAAATTTACACCCAAACCAGAACATCTAGTCCAAGTTTAAAGCACACAGTGCTTGGGGAAGGGGTTTTTTCCTCTGGGAGCTGGGTAAAAGGGAAACCTAAATAAAAGCCAGTTAGGAAACATGCATATATTGCTTCCCAGTAAATGTGACTGAATTTAACTAGTCATGCAAACTAGTTAAGAGAAGTCATCTTGCAAAATTTCATTTGAAGTATACAGCATGATGATACTACTGCCTGCAAACTGTTCTAATGCGATATTTCTAGATAATGCCCTTTGTTTCTAAACGACCAGTCTATTTCTGTTAGATGCAGTGTTATACTAAGGAGTGGTTGCATAAGGACAAAGCTAATACTAGATGAAATCTCTTGGTCACAACCACACAGTGACAGCACCCCTGGATTAAAAAAAAAATAAAAATAAAAATTGATGCTGAGGTTGCAATTTTATTATATAAGAGCTGGATGTAGCAATCCTGCTTATTTCAGTCTTAACAGATTTCCCACACCACAGCCTGCAGCAACTGATGTAACTTTTCGTAAGTCAGCCCTACAAACTGTTTGAAGAACACACCCAGCTAGAGAAAAGTGGCAAAAACTAGGTTAAACTAGTACTTGAGATGGATTCTCTACATTGCACACACTGGTTCTGGTCAGAAGCTAGCAAGGTCACCACCAGTACACACTGAAAATGTTTCAGATATAAAGAGGTATTATGCTCTTTAATATTAATGGATTTGTGACATCGGAAATGTTTTCTAGTGCCCTAATTATGCACTTCCACTTTCTTTTTTTTTTTTTTATAAATAAGATACTGTCCCCTATTTTTTAAGTCACTGCAGTGAAAAAATTCAACAGACCTGAACGGAAAATAACAGAATTTTGAAAATATTTCATGGTATCTTGTCAAATTTAAGAATTATATCGTTATATAGTACTTATAAATGATGTAGAAAGTAGCTACAGAAGACATCTGAAATACTTAATAATGGATATGTACAAATGGAAACTTCATTAGCATTTAGAAGCTAACTCATCGCTGCAGCTGATTATATGGGTACTACTTCCCATTAGTCATAACATCTTCACCTTAAAACATCAAAAGCTCTGAAGCTCAAGAAAGCAAGGGTATCAAAATAAAAATTAAAAAGATACATTAAGTGGAAAGCAAAGCTCCCCTTCTCAAGTCAAATTTAATTCTGGTAGCCTAGTGATACACTCATGTACTTCTGACCAGCATGAATTGAGTGATGTTGCTCCAATCCAATCATCCTTATTTCTGAACTACTTTGCTTTTGTTAGCTTTAGTCAGACCCCATAATGCTTTTTAAATTTTTAGAGATTATTTAATAACTAAAAACCAAATTGACTTTTTGTGTAGACAATATTGTCTTAAAATAAAAGCTTCTGCAGAAATAACCTGCGGTATTTCTGTACCTGTGAAGAATATATCCTGAAATCAGCCCTGTGTATAGCATCTTACATTTATCTTCTTGCTGGAAGATAAAGGAAACAAAGATAAAATGGCTTTGTGTATCAATTCCCAATATGTTTAAGCAGGGCATTCTCTTACCTACTGCACACAATGGAAGCAAATATGCTCAGACCAACAGGAAGAGTAGTCAAGTGAAAAAGAATCTCCAGGCAATTTTCTAAATTAAAAAAAAAAAAAAAACACAAAAACAAAAAAACAAACAAAAAAACACACAAAAAAACCCCAAAGTCGTATAGCTAGGTTTGGAAGTTTGCAGAACTACCAGGGTGCTGCAGCCTTGTGTGTTTCAAATTGAGTTTGTGTGGAGACAGCAGTGATTTAATCTCAGATTTGATGTTTAAAAAGATTTCTGGATCTGAGAAATAAACACACCTAATACCACCTACTAAGTACGTATCTAAGTAAGTTTCACTTTCACTGAACTGTCTGATTTTGCAGCATGAAGGCTCTGAGCACTTTGAGTGGCAGCTTTGAAAAAACCTATAGCTACCTCAACAGGTGGACAGGACCTAAAAATAATTTGCTTCCAACCCTCTTGCCACAGGCAGGGACACCTTCAGCTAGACCAGGCTGCTCTAAGTCCCATTCAACCTGCCTTGAACACTTCTAGGGATGGGACAGTCACAAATTCACTGGGCAACCTGCTCCAGTGTCTCACCACCCTCACAAAGAAGATGTTTTTCTCTAGTGTCTAATCTAAACCTCCCTTCTGTCTGAAGCCGTTCCCCCTTATGCTGTCACTCCACATCTTATAAAAATTCCCTCTCCAGATTTTTCCCCTTTAGGTATTGGAAAACTGTTACAAGTTGTCCCCCAAGCCTTCTCCTCTCCAGGCTGAGCAATCCCAGCTCTCTCAACCTATCTCCATAGGAGAGGTGCTCCAGTCCTCTGATCATCTTTGCAGCCTCCTCTGGACTCACACAAACAGGTCCACCTCCCTCTCTCAACACAGTGCTGCAGGTGGGGTCCCAGAAGAGACAAGTAGAGGGGGACAATAACCTCTCTCAACCTGCTGGACACACTCCTGTTGCAGCTCAGCACACGGGTGGCTTTCTGGGCTGCAGGCACACATTGCAGGATAATGTTGACCTTCTCATCAGCCAACAGCCCCAAGTCCTTCTCCTCAGGGCAGATTTCAACCTCCATCCAACCTGTAGCTGTGCGTGGGTTTGCTCCAACCCTGGTGCATATATATACTCTATTCAGAATTTTCCATTTTCTGAGCTATACCTATTTCTGTTCAAGACTCCTTACTTTATTAAGAGTTGGATTAGGCTCTTAATCAGGAGTTCAGAGCCACATTGAAAAAAAAAAAGAAAAAAGAAAGTTTTATTGTGAAATGTTCTTTTGGACTTATAAAAGGAAAATACTTTGCCTTTTTTTTTTTTTTTTTTTCCCCTCTCTTTCTAAAAGAATAGGCCCCAGACATTTGGAAAGTATCTGCTCTGAGTCACAGGAGTCTGAGAAGTTTGCCTTTATGTAAAAGGGACTCACCCTTCCAGAGTTATATTCACGTCAGTACATCAGATGCACTATTTTGGTTGTTCCATGGGCACTTTGAGATCAGACACGGGCTTGGCAAACTGCAAATCATGTCTCAGCCTGACCCAACACTTCAACCTCATGAAGCTGGAGCTTCTAAATGTTCCCATGACACTGAACAGGGACCTCAGCACAGAGACTTAAACACATGAAAGAACCCTTTGACTGATGAGTTATGAGCAGACTCCCTTCTCCTGAGAGAAGGGTCCAGGGAGAGAGACAACATATTTGCTGTGTTGGTTTAAGAAGTCATACACTGTTTGCAGAAGGGGTTATCTTGTGTCCACACTCTCTGATCTAAGCTAATGCTTGTTTACAGAGACTAAAGCAGGAGAGCAGGAATGTTTCACAGTATTACTTGTGGTCTCCTCTATAAAAGGGGCTTTGAGGCCACCTTTTGGGGTGCAGAGGGAGAAGTCACCTGTAACAGCCACACCAGGAGATGCCTATTTCCAGGAAAAGTCTGATTCCTTTTGCAGGCTCTGAGTGATCATTTGGATGTATATTTTGCTTTCAGTGCTTTCATAGAAAGAGGAAAATAAACCATGAAGAGTATTATAGCTCAGCTCAATCACTTTTATAGCTGCTGAGCCCAGCACCCGAAAACAAATACTGCAAACCATCTACTGATTCAGTGGCTCCCAACTAATTTGTTTGCTTGCTACTACTTACTGTAGGTGGTACCTGGAATTCTTTGCTTCGTGTTTTCAAAGAAAAAAAATGACCCTCCAAGAGTTCTGGATAAGAAAATGGGTATACTCAATTCAAACGCTACTGTCATAAATTACTTCTTGACCACAGAAGATAGAACCCTCCTCACTATGATTTTCAGATTCTGCTTCTCTAAAATGTTTTAAATTACTCCCTCCAAAAGCTAAATTATATTTACCAGTACCATGATGCCGTTATGTTGATTCTTGTTAAATTCTAACGAACCAAGCAAACTCCCAAAGCATAAGACTGTTCAGGCTCCCTTGGAGAGAACCTTTGGATCACTCTGAAGTATCCATAAAAATACATGTTGAGTGCCTCATATACTTATTTTACTACCGTTAGCAGCCCTGTCTCTCTCCCTCTCCACTTAACACAGAAATTAGTAAAATGTGTTTAAAAAAGTATCAGTGGGTCTAGTCAAGAATATTAGAGCAGATCTCTACTATACTAACAGGTAACAGAAGTATTTCTGGAGTGAGGAGAAAGAATTTTTATGACTCCAGGCTAATTTCAGTTTCTGAGGAGTCTTCTGAGCATCCAGCAAAACTGTGATATGCAGAGCCCATTCAGTTTGTTACCTGGAAAATATAACAAGTAAATACTACTTGTGTTGATTTATCAGTGATCCTTTTACCCTGAAGTGCAGCCAGGAATACAGGCCCAGTCATGTACTAGATGCATTAGGGCACGGCGGAGCTCTGATGTATACGGTTGCTTCTCTTGCTACTGTATAAATCACACTTGTCATCCTTCAAAACTGAGGAAACACTACCATTTTTGCAGGCACATGTGTTCTATCAGGGTTTGGGGGCTGCCTTAGTCATAAAATGTCAATCAATGCCATTTTGTCCTGCAATCCTGTATGCCTGATCATAGTGGCTTAGTGTGTAAACACTATGCTTCTCACAGCACACTCTACTAGTTAATCAGGCATAAACTTATAAAAAGAGCAAGGGGGCTCAGCACTATTTGAGTGATAGTATTATTAGCTGCTAACTGCTGCTTGGCTATCTGGAATTTTCCTATGTTGACTTCACTGGTTGGTACATGAAGTATTCTATGCACATTTCTTGTTACTTGCACTGTTTAGGTTATATTTCTCTGTGTAGTAAGAAAAAGTTAGGTTACAGTCTGTTGCATTTAATGATAATAAGACAAGAACTTTTTACTTTTTGCATCTGTGAACATTGGGAAAGCACCCTTGTTTATAAAAGCTCTGAGGAAATACTACAACTTGAACTACCCCAATGCCATTATAACATTTCCAGCACCAAAGGAGATCAGGAGTTTTAAGTGGTAGGGAAAGACAGTTTAAAATCTGATTTACTTATAATAATTTTTAAAAGAGGTTATGAAAACATTTCAATAAAATGTCTCTAAATGCTATCATAAAGAGTTTCTACAGTGCCGGTTTCAAGGACTATGCAGGCACTATGCCTGATCTGGGTATAGTGTACTTGAAAGTCACTGAAAGGTTGAGAATACAGCCACATGCAAGAATACTTAATACACTATATGACCTCTTTATACTTGAAGCAATGCTTTTGTGACAGCTCCAACTCTGAGAACTGCAGACCACCTAGAGCAGTGAGGAGTATGCCAGTATTTACAGGAAATGGCTGATGCATGCAGAAACTGCCATCTCTGATGACGGGGCTGCAGAGCGTCTCAGGAACTCCACCTCTGAAGCTGCAGTCCCCAACTGCTATTGATCTTGGGGCCTCTGCTGGGCTGTACATGCTCAGTTTGACGCTTTAATCAAAACTTGTCCACAGACAGCACTAAAAATAAACGTGGTGCCCAATTTTTCATCAGAGTAGCATTACTTCAGATCCTAGCATTTTGGAGGAAGAGAAAGAGCGCACAAAAAAGCTTTTAAGATTTTCCCTTAGCAGTGTGCTTCAATTTTAAACATGTAATTTAAATTTTGTAACACAGTTGTTTGCAAAGCCAGTTAGCATAATGAGTAAGTTTGGTGAAGTCAGCGGAGCTGTACGAGTTAACATTAACAACTCCAAATTTCATCATCTGTGGAGATTTTTTTTCTGCTGTCAGACATAACATGATATTTCCTTGACACACATTCTGCTTCATGCACATGCTTCTGTTTGGCAATTTGTTTTCACTATTTTCAGTATTCAACTATATTTATATATTTTTCTGTCTTATCACTTTAGAGTTTGAATAGCTTCTGTGCTGGATGCCTTAGTGGTTTTAGAGCCTACCAACCTATGGGTAGACTTTTACAGTAGCTTTTGTCTTTCTTAGAACACTAACCCTTCTCTTAGTCTGAGAGTTATGTCAGGGACTCTGTGGGCCGCCAAAGCTAAGGGATGCTTGAAGAAGAATTATATCAAAATTAAACTTCTTTAAAGAGATTGAGGAAAATATTCCAGCACCCGTTGACAAGGTGGGAAAAGGCATAGAAACACTAGGCATTAGGTTTCCACAAGATTCAAGCCTACCATTCTACAGCTACCTGCAGCTGGTTTCAGCAACTCTGCCCACCTATGAATGAAGAAACACACACATCACAAAACCATCACCACACAAAGCTACTTTTAACAGCGTTTTCATTGTAAATATTCTGTTTTTACAGAATATGTCCATTAAACATATCCTACTTAAAAGCAACTGACTGCTAGATTCCGCAATATTTACTGAAGGTGAATTTTAATTTATATCTTCAGTCTTTAGATCTATAGCAGCTACGTCTAGATTTGGTTTCAATTTCTTCTCAGGACATATAAGCAACTGATAAACCTATTGAGCCATTTTGCCTATCTGTATCTACAAGGCAAGACAAAAAGTCTGTGTGAGTTACGTGACATCAGTCTTGCAGAAATATGCTTCCAAGATCTAAACCTAGGAGACTTAAACATGTAAGGAAGGTATTTTCTGCCATGTAGCTGCTTCCTGACATTACTACTGTGTACAGTTCTAACGCCCTTAATATAAGAAGGACACATAGCTGTGGGAGCAAGTCCAGAGAAGGGGCATGAGGACAATCAGGGGGCCAAAGAACCTCTTGTATAAAGACAGGCTGAGACAGTTGGGACTGTTCAGCCTGGAGAAGAGAAGGCTGTGTGGAGACCTCATAGCAGCCTTCCAGTATCTGAAGGGGGCTTATAAGGATGTTGGAGAGGGACTCTTCATTAGGGACTGTAGTGACAGGACAAAGAGTTCTTTACTGTGAAGTTCTTTACTGTGAGGGTGGTGAGGCACTGGAATGGGTTGCCCAGGTAAGTTGTGAGTGCTTCATCCCTGGCAGTGTTCAAGGCCAGGTTGGAGAGAGCCTTGAGTGACATCGTTTAGTGTGAGGTGTCCCTGCCGATGGTGAGGGGGTTGAAACTCGATGCACTTAAGGTCCTTTCCAACCCTAACTGTTCTATGGTTCTATGGTTCGTTGTGCTAGATGAAGTAGAGCTTGCTCTCCAACTGTTCTCAGATATTACAGTAGGGAGTCTGGGGATCAAATCCAGAAAGAAATACAGGCACAATGACACTGTGCCCCAAATTAATGTTAGGTGCCTAGCTCTAGGACTGGTTCATGAGCTACTAGTCGTGAGTAGTAGTTCACAGTCATGAAAGGCGGAATGGGAAAGTTTTGCCCACCTGAGCAAAAGCAAAAAAAATCATGCTACCCAGCATACTCAGTACAGTTTTTCCCAAACAACCCATGTTCATTCCATCCTTTCTTGGCCGCTTTGGTTGTATATCTGACATGTGATGCATGGAATGCAAAAGCAGCCCCAGGACTGAGTTTTTTGATGTTTTGCTTGCTTGTGGTTTGTTTTGTTTGGGTTTTTTTTGTGGTTTTTTTTTTTTCTTTTTGTTTTCATGTTTTGAAATGAACCTCTCTGTAGCACTTGATGTCTCCTGGGCAATCTGGGCAAACCAAATCTTGCAGTGGACATTCTGACAGGCTTACCTTGTGAAAGGCGTGCCTAGGCAGTCTATCTCAAACATATTATCCTGTTGTGCTCACCAGGCTATCAACATTTAGAAATTGTAATGTTAATCGCTATTCTACATCCACGTGGTATGTGTGGTAGCAATACAAAGCCCTGAAAGCAGTTCTAATAAACCCTTCATAAATTTCACCTTTCCACACCTATTCTTGTCTCCTTCCCACTCTTATGCTGGATGGTGTAGCTGGGATTAGAGATACCTCTGTGGTTTACATTTCAGAAGACTGGTATTAGGGAAAACGTCTAGTCACTGAGCACATTTTGTGTTAGTTATTTTTGTGTGAAGTCTAAGCAGACTTTGGTAAGTCAGCTCTAGGAGCTATGAAGGTACTTAACTCAGGGAATAGTAAATCCATTGATTTAAAAGGGACTTAATTTGAACCACTTACAGGAGTAAGTGCTCCTGAATGTCGATAATAGCTGAGGTCTAAATTTACAAATGTGCTGCCTTAATGAGACAGTCTCTTGATCTGTTCAGCTCTGATTGGGAGCTCCAGGAAGTAAACAGCAGATAGAGCTTGTTAGTAATATCCTATTAAAATGTTCTATCAGTAGAAATTTTTTAATCTTTTTTTTTCCTCCCTGATCTAAAATTTGTAGACACTATTATATACCACTCTGACACAAAAATGACAGTTATTTGATCTTCTCAAGAAGACAGTTTTCAGTGTTCTTGTAGATGAGCTGGAGTATAAGCAGAAGATCTCAACCACTGACCAGTGGCATCTTTTTTCTCCTCTATGTCTGACTGCAGGAGGATGAAGACATCTGTGACATCTATTTTTTTGTTGCCCTGACTCAAGATGGTTTTTTTTCTTCTAGAAAATTTAACATTTTTCACAGGCTAGGATTTCCATTTTATATCCAGTTTTGTGTCAAAGCCTCTGCCATAACTCACACAGTAGCAAAAAAGAAACACTTCTTTTGTAACATCAGTTACTATAAAAATCATTGAAGTTGGAAATGATATGCAGGGGTCATGTGCTTTATGTAATATTGTAGAAATTAATGAACTGGTCATACTGATTCCAACTTTAGCTTAGTTACCCACTCTCAACTCAACAATTCTAGTTCAGGCCAGAAAATTTAAACAGTAGAACAGCACTTGAACTTAGCAGGTACGTATTTGCAATACAGAATCACTGATTCTTCCACTGAATTATTCGTTTCAGCCTCAGTTATGTTTTCTCTTATAGTCCTCAGATTTTAAACCCCATTTCTAACATGGTTAGAAATGTTCCTGTATGCATAGGAATCAGGTAGTGACAATGTTCAGTTAAATTTCAGCCTACTGCTGCAATAAAGACAAAACCTAAAGGAGGAAAAGAAGGAAAAAAGGAAAAAGATAAAATGAAAGGAAAGAGAAAAGGAAAGGAAGAAGGAAAGGGAAAAGGAAAGGAAATGAAATGAAATGGAAAGGAAAGGAAAAAGGAAAGGAAAAAGGAAAGGAAAAAGGAAAGGAAAAAGGAAAGGAAAAAGGAAAGGAAAAAGGAAAGGAAAAAGG
>JBCJKH010028487.1:8865-21783 GCA_039877255.1 Loriculus beryllinus | reverse complement strand
TCCAACCCCCCTGCCATAAGCAGGGACACCTCACACTAAACCATGCCACCCAGGGCTTCGTCCAACCTGGCCTTGAACAGCACCAGGGATGGAGCATTCACATTCCTGGAGCAACCAATTCCAGTGCCTCACCACCCTCACAGTAAAAAACATTCTCCTTATATCCAGTCTAAACTTCCCCTGTTTAAGTTTTAACCCATTACCCTTTCTACTATCACTACAGTCCCTAATGAAGAGTTCCTCCCCAGCATCCTTACAGGCCCCCTTCAGATACTACAAGGCTGCTACGAGGTCTACACGCAGCCTTCTCTTCTCCAGGCTGAACAGCCCCAACTTTCTCAGCGTTAGCAAAACGTTCAGAGTAGCAGATACTTAACACTTACACAGTTAAGTATATAGCAGACCATATTACCTGCAAAGAACAAAGTCATTGAAACAGAAAGGGATCTACACACCTGAATACTTGCTGTGCTGTTGTCCCCTCTACTTCAACTTCCTCAACTTTGAAAGCATAAATCCTTCTGTACCTTCCTCCCTGAAATCATCATAGATTCTTGGTAGGTCACTGCACCATTTCCATAGTATTAAACTGAATTAAAATTTTATATAGCTTTTCACACTGATTACTGCAGTTGAGGAGGCAAATCTGCAGTATTCACACTGGAATGGCTCTAAAAGAAGCCAATTTTGAGCTTAAACGCTAAGGCTCAGTCTTTAGTTAAAGAAAAACTTGTAAGGACGTCTTTAAGATGGTATTTTAAGAACTGAAAGCCTGAAATTTTTCACACATACTTAACTAGGAAACTAAAGCAGTATCTAAATGCAGAGAAGAGAACACAGAGGTAGAAGCGCAAACTGCAAAAATAAAAACTGCACAGATGTTCCAGCTCTTATTTTTTGCTTTCTCAAGAAGTACTGACAGAATTAATACATCATTGTAAGACTGTTTATATTTATCTTATGACATGCTGAGAGCTTTCTGGAAGGTATTGTTTTTGGCAAAACCACACAGCACTGTATCATACTGCTAATGGTAGGCAGAACCTAGCAAAACCAGGTTTCAATCATTACTAAAACAGTTAATGCCAAACGGAAAGTAACCAAGGTGTGTCTTAGTAAGACATTTTACGCAAAAAAACCCAAAACAAAACCAAACAGATATTACAATAATATGTTCATTTTAGCAGCCTAGAAAGTCTCTTCTGGGGATTGCAGCTGTTTCATTCACTCAGACGGGACTACACATCTGCTCAGTTCCGTTTTGCAGCTGGAAAAAAAAAAAGAGCTGGAAAAAAGTTTCTGGGGTTTCTCTGTAACTCATGGGTTGTACATAGCCAAATTGTATTAGTTTGCTTTTCAGTGGCAGATTCTGCTTTGACATATAAATTGTAAGCATGTCTGAAGGAAATTATGACTTATATTTCAGGTATTAAATCTGCACCAGAAATCCAGTGGGGTTTTGTGCATGTAGAGCTGTTTATTATTTGTGGCTAAAGCCAATTCTGTCAAAACAAAACAAAAAGTAATATCATGAACAAACACCACAATTTTTTAAATTACTACAAAGACAGTAGAGTTTTGAGTTGACTTGGTTTGAAGTGTTCCAGCTAAGTGGGGGTTCATGGGGACAACTGTCCTTCAGCAGTCAACTCCCCTTAATTTTTGCAATTAGATACGCTATGTAGACCTTCACTATAGAAATACAGCTTCTCAAAATATTATTCTTTAATAATACTTACACAAATCAAAAATTAAAAATCCTGAATTGTACACTTATGTGGCTTAACTATAACCAAAATATTTACTAAAAAAAAAAAACAATTTTTAGGCTTTATATTGCTCTCCACCAAAATGTGATTAAATGCTCTTGGACTTATCTCCAAAGACCTAAGCCAACTTTTTTCAACCTCCTCTGTCGTGTTTCTCTCCCTTTTATTCCCAAGTCATGAAACAACACAGGACATACATTAAGTCTAGAGTTTTTACAACAGAGGGAATATAATCAGTTCAGCAACACTTCCCAGAAATTGCAATTTTAATTAGAGGTACATTTAATTGTAGTATTCCAATCTAAAAGAAAATACATCTTACAAACTCACTCAGAATCACAAGGGCAATAAGAATAAAGCTTCCTATGAAGCATATGTTAAGAAATAGCACTATAAACTAGCACTAACACCAGTGCCTGAAATGGACTGGTACTGTACAGCATTGCTGCAAAGCCTAATGATGCTAAACATACCACTTTTTGTTTTGTCCTCTGTTTATTTGACTGATACACTTTTGTAAGTGTTAAGAAACTGTCCATAAGCATCAATTCAACTGCCATTTCAAAACAGCTAACACCTGGATCTATCTTACTGCATTAGATGTGTTCCTCTCTCCAAAATAAAGCAAAATAAAGCTCACATTTACAATCCATGCAAGAAAACACAGAAATCTGACGTCTCTAACACACTCACAGCAGGCAATGCCATGATTCTCTTTGCCTTGGAGCTCTCACTTTCTCCTGACACATCTCAACGGACACTCGGTCCTGACCCTCTCTTAGTAACATCTCTTCACCGCTGCATGTTTTTCCACACTTACTGCTCCAAGCTCTTCTTCCTTTGCATCTTAATTACCAAGCCACTCACTTCCCTTGCCTTAACCAAAATATTCTCCTCCCACTCCTATCCTGTTAAAATGCAAGTATAAGAACAATTTACCTAAACTTTTCCTTTGAGCCTACTGTCTCCTTCCTCATTACCTTCTTCCTTTTCCCCGTGCCAATTTGTATGTATATTCTAACTCAGTTACTTATTAGAGATGGTCATGAAATGTAGTACCCGTCTAAAAAATAAAACTCTGTGTGTGTCTCTAAGAAGGGCTGAATAGCAAATGATAAGAAAAATCATTTTTACATTCAAAGAAAGTTTACGTAATTTCACACATTACTGCCTTCATGTAATTTTTAGGAAAACTCCAAAGAGTTCAAGAATCCCTTGTAGCAAAGTTTTATCAGCTACTCAAATTCTTAGCATTTTCTACTATAAAGCAAACAAAATGCCTAATTCCTATGTAAAAATAAGAGTTTATGGCCAAATATAGCACAAGCATTTTATATGATGTTATTGCTTGTTGCTGCCTAAGAAGCTTCTATAGTTTGGAATGTTTCTACCAATTTTCTAAGAGTGTTTAAGCAATCTCCCTGGCAAAACCAGAAAACAAGCTACTTCTCCAGGAACCATTTTTGCACAAGTGAGATGCATTTGGGGGGGATTAAAATCCTTAAGAATAATGCAAATTTAAAATATATATTTGAATGTGAAAGTAAATATTTACATAAGAGGGAGAATTTGTATTGACATGAAATTCCTACTAAATCTCTAATCAGACATGAGGAAATGCACCCAAAAAATGAAAGAAAAAAAAAAAAAAAAAAAAAAACAAAACCAACAGAAATAAAACCCAAACCCTAAATCTCTAATTTGTGTATTTGAGGTATTTTTGGTAGTCCTTTCCACACAGAGTCATTACCTTCTTGCCCACAAATTAGCAGTACACATTCAGAAGCAGAAGATGATCCCTAATAAGCTGTTAAACATCTTGGGCCAATAAAAGAGTGTGTGCTACCAGTTTTTAAACCAAGGCAAGCCCTCAGATATTTCTAAAGGGTGCATAAGGAAGCTACACCAGTGCTATGCCTGCAGCTCTCAGTTTCAGATGTTTCTTGCTCTAAATCTTCCTTTATCTCAGATTGCTTCCCTCATCTCTTCAAGGCAGCAAGCATAAGCAAGTACACAGAGGGAGGAAGACACGCTGCACTGCAAAGCGACAGCAACAGAGATTACAACGATCCTTGTGTCTTCCACGCCAAGTGTGAAAAAATCAGCTGGAAGACTGGTTAATAAGCTGCTTTTATTTTGCCCTGTATAATGAATATAGTGTGGTATTGAAATCTTGTGACAATGTATGACTGTA
Source organism: Loriculus beryllinus (assembly GCA_039877255.1). NCBI lineage: Eukaryota > Metazoa > Chordata > Aves > Psittaciformes > Psittacidae > Loriculus > Loriculus beryllinus. The sequence continues at coordinate 17,820 of JBCJKH010028487.1, read as the reverse complement.
AAAGGTTACTCGGTCAAAAAACGAAGTAATCAATTTGGCCAGGTATTTCTGGAATGGGAGACAGATACACCGACAATGAGAAAGATTACATACAATTTGAATTTAATTAGTACTTGCTAATTTCCCTTCTTAAGACAAGTTTGGAGGGGAAGAGATGTTCTGTATCACTCTCTGTTTTAGATAATTGGCTTAATGTCATCTCTGGTTTCAAATTATTTACTTAGGATCATATTTTCCTATTTTTAAACAAGTAGACCTTCCCAGGATAAAACGTAGATGATTCACCTATCGTTATGCAAAATTCCTTCTGTCAGCTATTTTTTATTATTATTATTATACACAAAACCAGGACTCACCGTTCATTCTGAAAATACGACAGCCAGAAGCTCTCAAAAGTGTAATTACCACAAAAATCTCCTCTAAAGAGCACTTAAAAGAAATCCTAAAACCACAAATTTCTTCCTTGTAGGGCAAGGAGGAGGTTCTCCTTCTGTTTTTTTCAGTAATTGCATTGTTGAGCTTGTTTTGCTTACTGTTAATCCTAGAGTTATCTATTTCCATTGATGTAAATTAACTGGAGGTAACATTTCCTGAAGGTTATTAAGAGGAACAGATATGAAAACCTGTCCTATCATTCCTTGGTTTTGCAGTCTGCATCTATTAAAAATAATACTTGCCTTTCAAAAATCTATACATCATTTTCTGCCTCGCATTAAAGTTATTTTTAATAGAAATAGAAACATTTGATTCACGAAGAAAAGTTCTTTTAGCAGAAGCCATTTTCGAGTAAAAAAATGTCTTCACAGACATTTTCAATGAGATCCAATATTATTATAGCTATAAAATTGACCTCCACTTAAAAGAAAAATTTCCATCTGGTTCACAGAACTGGAGATGACTCATTTTTGCCTCACTAGTGCTGCTATCTTTTGGCATATTTTCCTATACACGTGCCAAATATAGCAGATCTCTCTCATCTCCAACTACAGAAAATGACTCTGATTGCATTTAGATGTTAGGGTTTTGCCAAATTGTTACCTGCTTCAGTTTAACTTCTAGAATATATCGATTTAGTAAAGTGTATGTAATGAATTGGAGTGTTTAATTCACATCTACAAACAATGCAAGAACACAGTTTTTACCATTGCTAGGGTCTCTTGGCTGACTCTTTTGTACATACATCTTCTTTTTTTTTTATGTTCCTGTTTTGAGCCCTATTAACTATTGCAATCCTTGACAGGGTGAAAAGCCATCATATACCAGAGAAGACAGACAAGTTGCTATAGGCTCCACCTCCTTTCTCCACATTTCTACTCATGGACAGATTTTAAATTCAAGATCTGAATCTCACACCTTTCATACTGTGAGTTGTGATGACGGAACCTCTACCTTACTGAGGATTAGGCAGCTTTCTTAAATAAACCTTAGTGGACTACATGTTACCACATATCTTAGCATTACCAAATATAAAAAAAATAGAAGCCAGTACCAGCTTTTAGTTATTCACAGTTAAATCTGGAAAGCAACCACTTCAGTTTGAGCTTGGGTTCATGGCAGGTTAGCTGTGAACACAAGCACATTCCAATGCCTTACTTCTGCAACCTTTATGGATTGAGCACATGAATGAATACACCTGCATGCAACAGGCAGCTCTGCCAGCAGTTATTCAAACACAGGTCTTTCTGCAGCACAGAGAGAACACTTCAGTTCAGACCAGCACTGATGGAAGGCACACAGTTAAATAAACCTGACAGATCTCAGAGGAACAACCACAGAATTCAAGAGGCTGCAGTGGGCATCTCTGCTCAGAGCTACAGGAAGATGAACTCAAGCCCACCACCTTAACCCTTTAACGTCAGAAAAAGAAAAATTAACAATTAAGCTACATATTAGATAATGCTGATGGCAATATGGCCTATATATTATGATCATATACATCAAATAGCTACTTCCATTCATACTTGAATCTCTAAAGCACCTAAAAACTTTTATAGCATAAAATTATTTGAGAGCAAAACTTTACCCAAAGTCACTTATTAGCACTGAGAATCTCCTGAAATCTTAATTTTGTTACATTACTAAACTAGGGTACACTTACTTGCTTTTATTCAAAGTCATTAAAAACGGGAATATAGAGGAAAGTTGCAAGAGTGGTGAGCTATGACATGAAAGAAAGCACTTTATCACATGAATGAAGTTAATGCTTTAATATGACAGCTGAAATCTAAAGCAGTACATAAACAATTAGCAAATTTACCAGAATAAAGGAATTAATGGAGTGAAAAAGAAAGATGCACAGACTGAAGAAAATAATAAATATTACTGATCTACATCCATGGAATTCTCAAAGTTGAGTCCCTGAGAAATTTGCTTCCATAAGTAATAAAAAATGTGGAAAACTATAATTAATCACTTAAAATCATTGCACATTAACAATATCTTAAGTGTTCTGTTGAGTCTGCATATGAGTTCAAAGAAAACCATCTATACCTTAAGCTTGCACATAAATAGAGGTAATAATATAAAATCATCAGTTACATAGCTTGTGTTTCTTCATATGTCTGTCTAAAAAGAAATCAGGTAGCTACTACAACTGGGTTTACTGACTGTTAGGAAAACCTACTCAAGAACCCTATATTTGAGCTAGCAATACGCTGCAACTGTGCAGGGATGCAAAAAAAAAACAGTAGTTCATTAGTAAGTTAAAGGGGGACCATCATCTTCACATGACCACTTGAAAAGTGGAAATTCACATTTTCAGAGGAATCCACTGAATCTCACTATTGCTATGTGTAGTATTTAGGTGAGGGTCGAGTTAATTCTGTCAACAGCCATCAGACTTCACCTCTGTCAGCAGCTCTATCTACCGCAACGCTTCCACATGCTGACACTACTTTCAGCAAACAGCTGCACTGCTCATGTTGTTATACATGCTGTGTTACACAGAATGACATCAACTCTGACTCCACAAGCTGCAAATCGCTGGAGTCTGAAAGAATCTTTTGGGCAAGCACCATGACATGACTGCACTACTCACCTCCAAACATCCTGACTTAGAGTTGCCTCCTCTTAGCATGTTTATTTCAAAACCTCAAATCTTACAAACACCAGCGGACTTCAAAATCCAGCTTTGCAAATGCTCTCCTTTCTGTTGTGTTATAAAATGCTTTAAACATTGAAAGGCAAGTACAGATGAGCCTTTTTTTTTTTTTGCAACTGCTTGAAAACACATGGACTGACTGAGATAAAAGTCAAAGGCAGGGAGATCCTTCCACATCAAATGAAGGGTGGTGAGATAAAGTCTCAAAAAGCCACTTAATCTATTGATCTATCGTCCTCTCTCTTTTAACAAAGTCCCTAGGTCATCGCAAAGACACTCTTTGCAAAGACACTCTTTACAAAGACCTTAAAGCTAAATCCTTGTTTCCATTTCATTAAGGTAAACATACCTCTGCCACAGTGCACCAGACACTAGCCTGGTGACAGTCCTTCCTGCAGACAGCTTTAAGGTAATAAATCATTAATGACAGGCCTCCTTTCTTGCTGACCAAAAGAGACAGCATTAAGCACATAGAGCGTTTTGGGAGAAACAAAAACGTAGGTGTTCAGTCCTATCTAAACCAGTCACTAAAGACAGTAATTGATACCTGTCTTCTGATAACTCACACATGGGCCACAAAAAAAAAACCCCAAACAAGCAAACAAAAAAGTCAAGGGAGCTGCTCTCCACAGAGATAATGTTCACATCTCAAAACAGCACTACAGCCAACTACCTTATTGGCAAGGCCCTACACTCCCTACAAGAGAGAACAGTGACCAAATTCACACTAACACAATTCCTCTGATATCTGCAGAACAGCGCTGTCAGTCAGGGCTGAGGTGCTGGGTGGGCAGGAGCACCATGGGAAAGCTAGCATACACATCTCTAGTTTTTCACTAAATAGAGGCTATGCAGAATTAAACAGGTTACGGAAGACTTGCAGGCATGCTTAGTAACAACTCCTAAGGCTCAGCATAATAAAAGATTATGGAGACTTAATTTACAGATTCTTTGCAGAAAGCCACAAAATTAGGAAATTATCTGAACAGTCTTTTGACAAATTTAGTACTTGAGAGTTGCTGAAACCCAAGAAAAGGCTTAGTGATTTTTAAAAAAATAATAAACTAAAAACATCAAATTCAAAAGATAAAATTTTTATTTCGAAAGGGGCTCCCCCCCTTTTTCAAATCTTTGCCCTTTTGGAGCCAAAAAAAAAGAGATTAGAATAATGCCTCCTGACTTTTAAGCACAGTTATATTTTAATGGAAAACTATATCTTATATTACAAAAATGCACAATTAAACATATACTGTTATTAATGGAAAAAAAATAAAGAGACTGAACCAATATGAGCATGATAGACCATTTCCTTTTCCATCCCTCTAGTCACAGAAAAGAAAAAACATCAGTGATGTCTCCTCCTGCTTCAAATGAAAGTGCTCAAGTCACTCTTGCTATTATGCAAATTTAACATTAAACTGTTAATACTTAACTGCCAAACAACAGAGAAACCCTAGAAATCAAAACAGTATTCATAAGCCAAAAAGCTGGCAAAGAGAAATGAGAACATTCAAACACAGAGGCCAAGTATGGATTGAAAATGGAAGCATCTCTGAAAAATGAAGCATGCTATAAACACAGTCTTTAAAACGTTACAGATGAAAGAACAGAGGCAGACTTGGAAAGGAAATAATTCTGGTTCTTCAGAAGACATCACAACAGTGGTTCCTCATCTACAGGCGCAAAGGGAAGAGCCCTGACACCAAGATGACCAACACATAAGTCATAGTGTGTCATTCAGATAGATGATGATGGGTGATGATGATGGATGGCTCCTGTTCTTCAACATAGGAACATTTAAACATAGGAACCTCTCTTCACTTGATTAAATTATCAGTCATGAATTTAAATGTTGTTAGAAGACTAAAATCTCTTTTACATGGTCCCTGGTCCATCAAAGACAGTGGTCTGTCCATGGAATTATTTAGACTACGCTTGACTAATTAGACACAGTTAAAATCTGTTTAGGAAAACATCTGTGTTAGTTAAGCAACGAACTGAGCAATAACAACATTAAAATAATCTCTCTAATACATATGTAACAATCTGCAGCTCAATATGCCAACCAAACAGCCCAGCCAGTAGCCCAGACAGCTGACTTGTCTTTAGCAATTCAACAGATCATTATAGAGAGCAAGCTCTTTGCAATAACCAGAATTCTTTGGAAGGATTCTGAAATAAATAAAAGAAGCAACCACCAGAGGCCTGGATTCAAAAAAGCATTTAGCTCTTCACTGTTTACATTACTCCAAATAAATGGGAAGTTAAGCCAAAAGTTTTGCTGAGCCTGGGCTCTGTTTAGCCGCAGATGGAAACAGAACAGGTCTGATGGGAGACAGTGAATAGACAAGTCAAAACATAAGCTTTAACTCTATTAAAGTATGCACTCAGTCCTATATCCTCACAAGATCAGGCCAGTTCTCTGTATCTATTTTCCCAGTCACGTTACAGGTGTTCTTCCTCTCTTCGGTGAAGCAATTTGAGATCAAAGGAATAAATAAGAAACAATTATGACAGTGTTGTTCTATTAACAGTTAATGTAGGCTCTAAGCAGTTCCCATGTGATTTCAGACACGGCATAACAAACAAAACCAAAAAAAACCCAACCAAAAGAAAACAAAAAAAATCTCACACTTCAGCTGGCAAAACCATCTCACTGGTTTCAAGTTCTGGTTTAATTTACAATGTAATTTCCAAGGCACTATTACTGTAAAAAAAAATAAATTTACTCTTCAAGATAAACCAGTTGTGAGCCTTCTACATTAGGTATAATTTATAAATACTAAACATACTGAACTAAAGTTTAAAGCCATATTTGCGAAGTACAGATCTACTGAAACACAGGTAAGAGTTCACTTGTAAAACAAAATAGTGCTTAGTTCAATTATTTGTAATACTGACTGACTATAAACAAAAAAATAGCTCTCTTAATGGTTTTAAATCTTCTGAGCTTTGCAAGAATTTTTTCTAAATACATGAAGAAAAAAAGCTATCTATTTTTCCTCTAACAACTCGTGATTATTTTCTCTAGTCTCACTGAGAAACCAAAATCAACTCTTAAAAATTCTGATTTAAAATGAAAACTAGACAGCAGATATATTTAACTCCCTCGCCTCTTATCTAATCAAGGAAGGACAAACATTTAAATATTTGTCTTCCTGTATATTCCCATCTCCAGTTTTTAGATTTAACCCTAATGTACACTTTGAATGCATAGCACTTGCTAAGGGATACTTCTTTTTATCTTGTGGCTGATTTTTCTCCTTAAGAACAATGAGGACTTAGCTTACTAGAAACATGTAATATTTTCATTCTAGAACTTAGAACAAACAATATCTTAGTATTTCCACTAATAATACAAAGCAGTAACTAAAATGCTGGAATTAGTGATACAGAAAAGAAACAATCACTATTTCAACGCCAGAAGATATCAGTATATGGCAGCAGTAAACAGAAGAAATTATGTGGGTTTAAAAAGGAGGAAAAAAAGAAAAACCACATATATTGAATCACAGCAACTGATGTTAGCATAGGTTAAAAGATACTACTTGAATTCATCCAAGTTTCAAGATTCATTAAAAAAAAATATTTTAAATATTCAACAGTTCAGGTTTATGACAAACTATTAATGCTAGGCCAGACCTATCCATCAGTATAATCACAGAGCTACCTCATCTTATTTTGTATAGTTAGTGCTAAAGAACAAGGTGAGAAAACATAAATGCTTCTACAACAGTATCAAAATGACAGAATAGTATCTGCAGGTGGAGGAGTGAGACTGTACATAAAGTATAATGAAAATGAAATAGTTAAAAATATCTTGGGGAGAAAAAATATTAAAAATCAAACAAACTAACCAAAAAAAAAATTAAAAACCTCACCACCTTGTCAATACCACAGGTAAGTAATGAAATTACATTATGAGACCATAATACCAGTTCCCTGAGAAGAACAATGACTTTGATCAGGAAGTATTATCTGAGACAGAACAAAGTCAGGACATGCACAAGTAGTAAATTTCAATTATCCAGTCTGGAATAATGTCACATGAGAAGATGCAGAAACAATTTTTTTGATGCTGTGACCCCAAGAAAAGATTGCCTTCAAGATTTCATCATAAGGAAGCAGACAACTTCCATGAATTTGCAAGTGGAAAACCTGATCTTCAAGAGTAAATTATAATGAACAGAAGAGCGAAAATTAAGAGGACACAGTTACTACATTCAGGGTATAATGTTAACCACAGTATAATGTTAACCAGAAGCCAGTCCCTGCTATATAGGGCTTCCCTTTGTCTCCTAGCTGTTGGAAATGTCTCCAGCAATGTTGCTTTATCAGCTTCAGCATTTTTGGGGAGCCAGAAGAATGAACGAAGAAAAAAAACACCTGCATATCCTTTTTCACCCTAATGTGGTAGACAAACTGTGGGAGATCACTGTCAGCTCAAATTTAATTTAAAGAACAGAGTAAGCTGAAGAGGGACATATCATAATGAAAAATAAAAGCAGTACAACTGACATTTTTAAAACCCTTACATAGAACTAGATACATATATGCATTACTTAAAATGAATTTAAAATCATAGAATGGTTAGGGTTTGAAAGAACCTTAAGATCATCTAGATCCAACCCCCCTGCTACGGACAAGAACACCACACACTAAACCATGTCACCCAAGGCTCTGTCCAACCTGGACTTGAACACTGCCAGAGATTAAGCATTCACAGCTTCCTTGGGAAAGCTGCTCCAGTACCTCACCACCCTCACAGTAAGGAACTGCTTCCTTATAACTAACCTAAACTTCCCCTGATTAAGTTTGAACCCATTACCCCTTGTCCTATCACTACAGTCCCTAATGAAGAGTCCCTCTCTAGCATCGTTGCAGGCTCCCTTTTTGCTATGAGTAAACAGCTGTTGTTAGTAGAGATTTCCTATGCAATTGTGGCTGGTGAAAAAGAAAAGGCGTCCCTAAAGCAACTTTTAAATCATAGAATCATAGAATAGTTAGGGTGGGAAAGGACATTAAGATCATCTAGTTCCAACTCCCCTGTCATGGGCAGGGACACCTCATACTAAACCATGTCACACAAGGCTCTGTCCAAAAATTAAAATAAGTAAAATAAAATAAAATAAAATAAAATAAAATAATAAAAAAATAAAGACTAATCTGACACTAGGAATATATTTGAAGACTAAAGTCATCATTACTAATAAAACTAATGATGTTTGTTTGGTTGCATTATACACAATTTTCAAAGTGACAGTTTCTCTTAAAAGGGCAGTGATGTTCCCAGACAAATGATTTCTTCCAGATAGCAAGCAACAAGCATTGACTTATTGTCAAAATTTAACATTACCTTTATGTAATGCATGCAAAATCAGATGGCCCATTTAAATGAAAACAGACTCTTGTAAATGCTGCATTGCTTCAAAATTTGCCTTGATCATACTGCTCTTGAAAGGCAGCAGACACTTATGACAAAAAAAAATCGTTTTCCCACTACAGTGTTTGCTTGTTCTTTGGACAGCCACACAATAAGTGAGGGGATCACTAAGATAAATTTGCCTGCACATATGCATCTTCCTTTGCAGTATGCTTGTCCACATCTCATCTGCCTCTACAGTCCATCTTGTCTTATACTTGGAACATAAAAACACATAGCAAGAGCAGGATTTTTGTTATGCATTTGTGCAGTGTGTAACATAACTGGGATCTTAAGTATGATAAATGTCTGAGGGTTGCCACTCTGTAAATACACTGTACAAAAATACACATGCACATACACGAAAAAAATATTTCCTTACTACATTATCTCACCTGATGATTTTCAGTGCTGGAATTCAGATTTTTACACT
>JBCJKH010028485.1:0-22728 GCA_039877255.1 Loriculus beryllinus | reverse complement strand
CTTTCTTTCTTTCTTTCTTTCTTTCTTTCTTTCTTTCTTTCTTTCTTTCTTTCTTTCTTTCTTTCTTTCTTTCATCTCTCTCTCTCTCTCCTTTCTCTCTTTCTCTCTTTCTCTCTTTCTCTCTTTCTTTCTTTCTTTCTCTCTCTCTCTCTTTCTCTCTTTCTCTCTCTCTTTCTCTCTTTCTCTCTCTCTCTCTCCCTCTCTTTCTCTCTTTCCCTCTTTCTCTCTTTCCCTCTTCCTTTCTTTCTCTCTCTCTCTTTTCCTTTCTTTCTTTCTCTCTCCTTTTCTCTTTCCCTCCCTTCCTTCCTTTCATCCACCCATTCCCCTTTCCCTCCTTCCTTCCTTTCTTCCATTCCCTTCCTTCCCTCTTTCCCTTCTCCCTTCCTCCCTTCCTCCCTTCCTCCCCTTCCTCCCCTTTCTCCCCTTCCTCACCTTCCTCTCCTTCCTCACCTTCCTCTCCTTTCTCACCTTCCTCATCTTCCTCTCCTTCCTCATCTTCCTCTTTTTCCTCACCTTCCTCACCTTCCTTACCTTCCTTCCTTCCTCACCTTCCTTTCTTCCTCACCTTCTGGTATTTATGTTTGGCTGGACAGTAACAATTAAAAATCCTACTTAGGGTTTTATTTTCCCCTCCATGCAATTTTAACAATGTCGTGCTATGTTGAGAAGTGTAGCTTCTGTTAAATTTCACTTTTACCCAAGTAAATTTGGATATACGTGTTGTAGATCTGTAAACAATACAGAACAGAATAAACTACTTTGTTCAGATACATATTTTAACCATTTTGAGCCCTAAAATTGTTTTCTCTGGAAGTTTCCACACAAATTGTTTCATAGAAGCTTTATCTGGGAGCAAAACCCCATACAAGTAATGAAAAAAGTAAGGCTAAACACCACTTGTGAATTACACTTTATAATATTCCATAAATATATATATGTTTGTATCTCCAGAATTTTCTGTAATCAATGTACCCAGGACTGAGATTGTACACATGGGGTTTTTTGTGTGTTCTTGAAAACATCATGTATTTTGTACCACCTGCTTCTGTATGTGAAATGGCAAGGCACCCCTATTTCTGCAGGGCCATTCCTGGTGTAACCCAATGTGCTTTCCTCAAGAGTTTCCCACCTCCATGCTCTGTAGGTTGCTCTTCAAACAGCATCCACTCTGACTTACACGATTAGTCCTTCATTAAATCTGTTAAGAAAGAGAAGGCCGTTTATAGGTAGCCCTTCCCACGACCTGAAGAAGAAAGGGGTTTGAGAGGATCCCTGAGCACAAACACGAAGTTACTGAGGCACACTGCCCTGAGTTATTTTCAGATTGAAGAAAGATGGGGTTTGCAGACTGGGTTCCCAGTGAGGGGAGAGAGGAGGAGCATGTGCGAGGGGAAATCTTGTAAATAAATTCACTTTTATTCTCTGTGACTCCGGCAGAGGCGTCTTGTTTGTGACACAGGAGAAGTCCATGATGATAACCTAATTATTGGAAGCAATGTTACTTTAGCGAGATCACTGGCATTTTTACAATGTTTGTACAAGCATCAGAAATCTAGAGGAGAGAGACACTTTGGCACAAACCAGACTTTTTCTTGGCCCATCATTTAAAACCCATAAATTATAAACAGCCCCCTTTTGCACTCAATGGGTACTCAGATCTTTTGCAACAGCATCTGATGAGATGAACTCCAGTCACCTATTTAAAACACAACTAGTCAGCCAAGACCAGGCATGGGGCTGATCCTAGCCTTGCCTTTCTTTGCATGTAGGAGTCATATCATCCCTTCCCCTCCTTCCCTGCTCCCTCCATCTGCTCCAGACCTGTAACAGGGTCAGTGAGCCAGGGCCTCTCAATGTCGGCAGCACTGCTGCAGTGTTTGGAATAGAGAGCTGCTGACAGCATTGGTTGAGGGGCGTCAGGGGTGTACTGAGCTTCAGTGAGTCTGTGAAAGCTTTTGGGTCTCCAGTTGTTGGTTTGGCTCTTCTGGTAACTCTCTATTTAATGGGTGCCCAGCAGTTTCCCTGATGCAGAAGGAGATGAAGCTTTGTGTCATCTCTGTGCAGTCAGTGCAGGGCTGAGCTGCATCTTTGTACCCTGTTTCTTTTGAGGGGTGTCCCATCCATGTCCCTCTGTCTAGGGCCTGGTGAGCAGCATCAGGGCAGGGGAACCCAGTCAGGCACAGCCAGGAGATCCCAGGGATGCCACTCTTGCAGGTGACACTTGTGTGAGGCTGGGGAAACAAAACCAAATGCATCCTGCTTCATTAGCAAGTGGTCCCTGGGCATAGTAGGGTTTCCAGCCCTGGTCCCTAGGTAGTCCATGGAGGGATGCCAGGGCATTCCATAAGGCTGCCACCATGGGACCCTGCCTGGGTCATTTGGGCTGCACCAAGCTATCCATGGGTAAAGAGGAGGCAGCTGGCTGCAGATGCAACAGGCAAGAACAGGCAGCAGTGGAGGCTGGCTAAGAAAGAGGGAGCTCACCAGCATCAGGTAGAAGCCCGCTGACTTTCTTAGGGACCCGCTGGATCACTGATACTCCATGGCGAGAAGTCTGAAGGCAGAACCCACCACTGGGGTCTCTGCACTGCTCCAGCCCCATGGGAAACCCCATGAAACAGCCTGCAGATAGGTTTAGGCACAGAAGGGATTACTCTGCTGAGGAACAAAGAGGGTAAAGCGGTTGGGGGTGGTGGGGTCCTGCTGGGAGGGTGCCTCACTGACAGCTGTCAGCCAGGGAGGCAGGGAAGGAGCTGCAGCTCACAACAGCATCCTTCTACGTGCCAGCCTGCTGTGTGTGCCCAGGGCCACACACAATGGCAGTCCAGTGAAGGCACAGCGTGCTGTGTGGTGGAGAGGCCCAGGCATCCAGCAGACCTGTCTGCGAACAAAAGCTGGAGCCAGACGGGCAGCGCAAAGGGGCTGGTGCTGCTGGGGCAAGTAGGACTGCAGTGGTTGGCTGGGCACCATATGACGTTATACATAGATCAACTGGCTACCTCTGATTTTAAAAGGCATGAGATGTGCTGGACCACAGCTCTGTTGGCCACAGCCACTTTCCAGGGACTGAGGGGCAGGTTAATCCCTGAACAGGCTCTCCATTCCCATGTGAGCAGCAGCAGTGGCAATGTGGTCCTGGATGGCAGTGGGGCTGGTGGGGGAGGGAAGGGGCTGGCTATTAAGGGTCATCAATCACATGATGAACACTTTTCACTCGACAGCGGTTCCTCTGACTTCTGTTCTAGCCTGAGCCAGCTGGGACTCGATCAGAAACCCCAGCAGCAGAGGCAGAGCTCAGTCCTGGAGCCCCAGAGCCGTGGAGTAATATGTCAGGATGGGACTAAGCCCCTTTAGCCAGAAAGGCTGAGATGCAAAAGGAGACACAGCAAGGTGTCTGTACCTGCACATCCCCAGACCTCTGCAGATGCTGCTTGGGAGCAGACTTTGGCTTTTGGATTCATCTTCAGAGCCCAGGATCCTGGAGCTCCCTGAACCCAGAAAGGCTCAGCTGCAATGATCATAAGCACAAAGCTGAACGAAATCAGCATGGGATCTGTACTATTAGTAGGATGGAGTCTTCTGGGTAAAAATACTCTTGAATGTACAAGTTGAGCACTTCTTTCTTTTTAATTTGTTGATGAGCAGTTTTTCTTGCAACAGCAGAAGTTTTGAAGAGGGCAGACAACCCCCAGCCCCTGTGTAGTGATGATCTTTCCTCCAAGGAACTTGAGCCACTTTTTAGGACCTTTGGGGGTAAGAAGGGATAAGCAAGGCAGAAATCCTGGCTGCAAACACTTTAACATCTCTGTTTTGCACAGAGCAGCATGGCTAACCTTAATACTTCTGGGTTACCCATACATGTATATTTTCCTACTAAATTCATAGCCATGGAACAGGAAATGGCATTACATGCCACAGGGGCTTGAGTGGAATTACTCTTCTGGGCAAATCTTTACAGAATGAGGGAGAGACTCGTTTTTTCTGTGTTCATGTGGAGGATCTTTGTAGTTAATCCCACACACTGCAAGAGCAGAGGTCTCTGTCCCAGGCCTGGTAAAACTGCCCCAGGGGTCAGCCAGGAAAGTGGAGCTTGTGGCAGGGAAATACAGATGGCAGAGGGAAATACACTTTCCTTAGGAAGAGCGTGAAATGCCATGCCTGCCTGGAAGGACTGTGCTTGTGCTGGAGCTGAGCCTGCCCCAACCCAGAGCAGTGGAATGACTTCCCTTCTTTGCCCTGGGGTCTCTGCACATCCCTGGTTTTATTCACACTTTACAAAACAAACTCCCCAGAGCTTCTCCTTTTTCTTTGCTAGCCTTCCTCCCAGGGGCCTTTTATGGTTTGCCTGTGTTAACAGGGACAATGCTTAAACCCCAGTGTTTGCTTCCTTCTCTTTGGGATGCCCGCTCATGCCCCAGCTGTCTCCATACCATGGAGTGCATCCCCACATACCACTGAGAACCAGCTCTCCCTTGCTGTTATGTTGTGGCAGAAGAGGGGCAAGGACAAGGCCATGCCAGAATCAGACCTTCTGTATCATTTTCTTGAGGACTGGGTTGAGCAGGGGTCTGTTGAATCTCCTGCATGTTATTGCAGCAAGCACAGATGGTGGAAAGGCAATGTGCACCCACCTCAGAGTAGTCCCTGTGGCTCAGGGTTGTCGTTGCCTTCACACGTGCTGCTCAAGCAGCCCCCCCAGTGCACTGCTGGTAAGCATCCGCACTCAACAGGGCTTCAGGCTTTTTCACTGGGCTTGTCTTAATTTCCCAGTGGCTGTCTCAGGCTTTGCAGTGGCCCATGTGCTCCCAGAAGTGTGGTGGCACAGGGGTTGGTTTGGTCCACTGTTCTCGCAGGGGTTTCTGCACTAGCAGCTCCTCTGGCTTGGGCCATCACTGCACCACTTGACAGACATCCCCAAACCTCCCAGCCATTCTCAAATTGCCTTTGACAGCATCACATTCCTCCCACCCTTCTTTTTAACCCACTTTTCTTCTTTCTTCTTTTGACTTCTAGGGACTCTATCCTATTAGACCTCTTGCAAAAAAAAAAAAAACCAGCAAAACCACCTGCAGTCTCTCAATTTCCTATCACTGGGACTTAGCCATTTAAGTATGAACACCGTGAAATTCAGAAGCATAGAAAATTGGATCCTTGTCAAAAGCAAAAACAACAAGAGATGCTCTGCCTGTGTTTAGCCACTGATTCCTGCTTTCCTCATCCTTGAACAGTCCTGCAAAAACAAACAGGTAGTGAACAAGAAACTCAGTAACAGAATTCAGCTGTGTGAATGGAAAGATCGTATGTTGGTGTGAACACGGACAGCTCTTTTAGCGTTTAAAACAGAGCTTTAGGTGTAATTAAAGTTGTGTTCTGCAAACAGAAGACTCAAGTAAAGCAGCAGCCCTCCTCCAGGGCTGGTGCTGTTTGCTTCACTGCAGGCAGGAGTTTTTACAGCAGGGGAGACTGAAAAGCACAGATGCTCTCCTGTGTGGCCAGCCTTTCCCTGCTAAAGAGCTTGGTGTTCCCAGGCTTCTGTTTTGTAAGAAGATGACATTTCCCCAACTGTTCTGATTGCCACGGATGTGCTGAGCAAATTTGTATCATCCATAATTTAACCACTCCTCAAAATGTAGGTTTCCTGACAAGGTGTATTTAATTTAAGCTCTTCTTCTAATCTATACGACCAAATAGAAATACAGGTGATATCCCATTACTAGTGCAGCAGTGTAGCACAGCCCAGAACAGTGGATGAGGCTGTGTCTGGAAAACACCTAACTTCGTGTCTCTGTGCTTACAGTGACTGCTCTATCTGTAGATTCCAAGTCCCAAGCACATTAAAGCTGCAAATCCAGCTTTTGCTGTGTAATAGCTGCTTTATAGCAGGTCAGTTGGATGAGCTGGGGAGAAAGATGGGCTGATAGAAATTGACATCGCTGATCAGAGCCCATATGCAGTGAAGCACACCTATGTCCTTGTGGGCTTGTATTTGCCTGTCCCCGGGACGTGTCCTGTTAGGGCCTCTTCAGGAAAGAAATAGAGCAGGCCTGCTGTGAGCACTCAATTGGGTGTAATACTGGGGCAGCTGGAGCTGAGCTGCAGAGCACTTCTTCATGGGAAAGAGTTGAGGTTGAGTCAGTGAAATGGTCTGATTGCATCTCCCATTGGTGTCCCTTTCTTGCTGCCAAGCCCTCTGAAATCTGTGGAAGACCTTGTGTAATTTTTCCTTCTTTGGAGATCCTGGTTGACCTTGGGTGGTTGTCACCATGTCAGGTCCTCACAAAATTTGTGGCCTCTTCTTGACCACAATAAGCAGCTCTTTGGCCAAGAGCTTATTGAGCTCTTTGGGCTGTTGAATCTAAGGCACTGAATGAAGGCATTTAAAGTTCGTGGCTTTATTCAGAAATATTTTTTTTATAAGGTACCACCTTGCATTTCCCAACTGATTTCACATCCACTTTCTAAGACTTAGAAGGTTACATGTGTAATTTGAAGCAGCATAATGCAGCTGTTCCTCATGTTCTTTGTCTGTCCAGTCCCAAGTCACCGAAGCCCAAGTGTGCTCTGCCCAGAGTACCCTTTCGCTGCTTTGAACTGCATTGACATATGATTATCGATTGATAAGTTAGATAAAACTCATCATTATCCAAATCAAGCATGTGTCACTCAGACTGAATGGTCAAGTGTCACTTGGAGTCATGTAGGGAAAGACCATCCCTTTTGGAATCCAGGCTTCACATCCTTCACACTTGTTCTTGTTGCCTGCTGTTCTGTGAGGATGAAACCAAGAGAGAAAGAGCTGGAGTGTTTGCCTGGGCAGTGCAGCTTGCTGCAATCTCTGCCAGGTGAAAGCGCTCTGTAAACAGTACTGAATCGCCAAGGGAAAAATGAAAGCCATTAACGGGGTGAGCCCAGGGATTCACTTTTGAGAGGCTGCAGAGCACTTATCTTATGGAATGAGACCATTAAGTGCCGCGAGGTGCAGCATCCCCCCGCCGGGTGCGGACAGCCTCGGGGTGCCTGCGCAGGCCTCCTCTCCCCAGGCTGCTCCCCCGGGCTGCGTGAGTTCCCGTGGAAGCTCCCGGGGGCTTGGCCGGCAGCAGGGCAAGGGGAGGGGGCAGAGCTGCCCTGGAACGGGAGCCCTGCCAGTCCAGGGGAAGCGGCTTGTCCGGGCGCAGTCTGAGGTGGGCTCGGGGTGCTGCCAACCCGCAGTCCCGCACCGGCCCTGGGCAGGTGGCCGTGGGCCGTGGAGCCAGCGGCGCCCGGGACCCTCGGTGGGGGATCCGTGCGCCGGGTTCCCATTGGCCGCGGGGCGGGACGTGCCGCCCCACTCCCAGCCCTATATTAGGGAAATATTGCCCCAGCGGGGCGCGGGGAGTGGTGTTGCCCCGCAGGCCATGGACCTGGGGTACTTTTCCCTTACCTTCCCACCGGGGCTGTGCCGCGGGGCCCCGGAGTCACCCTTTTCCCGGCGAGCGGACGGCACCTTCCTGGCGCTGGGCACCGCAGCCAGCGCTGCGTCAGCCCCTCCACCAGCTGCTTGCGCAGGGGCAGGGGGGTACACGGCCGCCCCCCACGCGGCGCCGGACTCCGGCTACCGGCCGTCCCGCGGAGCCGGGCCACCAGGCTATGCCACATCCATCTTTCCCGGGAGCGGCCGCTCGCCGACGCCTCCGGAACCCGGCTCCTCCTGCCCCGGCGCTGCCCCCGAGCCCGGCTCCCTGGCCCCCTCGGCGGCCCCGGCGGCGCCCCGCACCTTCGAGTGGATGAGAGCGAAGCGGAGCCCACCCGGGAGAAGTGAGTGGGGAGGCGGGCCGCGGGCGGGGGCTACTTCCATCCCGGCTCCCCTCTGCTCCCCTCCTGCCCCGGCCCCGACCCCCGCCCAGCTCCCTTCCCTTTCCACCCGCTGAAGCGCGGTGTTTTTCGGCGTTGCAGGAAGCGCGGCGCCGTGCAGGGGGGATCCTCCCGCCTGCCCCGCACGCACCAGCTTCAGCACCAGGCAGCTCACGGAGCTGGAGAAGGAGTTTCACTTCAGCCGGTACCTGTCGCGGGCTCGCCGCCTCGAGGTGGCCCGCTCACTGCGCCTCCGCGACGCCCAGGTGAAGGTCTGGTTCCAGAACCGCCGCATGAAGCAGAAGAAGCGGGAGCGGGAGGCGCTGGCAGCCCCTACCACCGCGCCCGCGGATGCCCTGGGCGGCCCGGCATGAGGCCCCACAGCTCCCCACGGAGGGGTCCGCCGGGGACGTCGGGGCAGGGCTGGATGCTGCGGCCGGTGGGGGACTCGCGGTGTCCTTTGGAGCGGGACCGCGCCAATGCAGATCCACTGTGGTTGTGGGTATTTTCTTTCTTTCTTTCTCTATTGCAACTTATTTACAGTTTTATTTATGAGGATTCAGGGAAAGGTGCCACCCCGGAGCGCTGCTGCTCAAATTCTGCCCGAGGGAGCGGGATGGCGCAGCCTGGAGCTAACGGGAACTGCCGCTCCACCGGCTACCCCAAGCAACCAGCCCCTTCCCCGTTTTGCATTTAAGGAGAGATCCGCAGGCTAGGGCAGAATTCATGCAGAAGAAGGGGAGGCCCGAGAAGGCAGAGCAGAATAGAGCAGGGAAAACTTCTCATTGGAGTATGAGTCCAGGATCCCCTTCTGGAAAAAGTGCCCTTGTCTTGTGCCCTACCCTTAGCAAAATTGCTGCAAAAAATATACTGTTTCTGCTTGTATTTATTCCTCATTCGTTCCTATTCCTTATGTGTCTAGTTTAGTCCAAAATCTGCTTATTACCTGTGAGGGAAGATTTTAAAAGAAAGTCAGTCTAAGGAGGAGCACCTCTTCCCATTCAGACTGCAGAGGTGCTGGGATTTTCCTTACAGAGGCTGCACAGAACCGAACAGCAGCCACTCCACTGGCTTCCAGCACCTCTTGCATGTGCCCAGGCATGGACAAGACAATATAAAACCTCTTACAGCACCTAGATGTAAGATCATCCAGCTCTGCAGGCTTGATTATACCTTACAGTGAAAGAAATGCACCATGTGAAATTTGTTTGCAACAAGCCTTATTACATGCGAAACCTTAAGACCTGTTAAAATGCAGAAGAATGCTTGAGTTTGACCACAGAACTCTGGCAGTGAAAGACCAAGAGGATTCCTGGGTCTTTTACTTCGGGGTACCCATTCAAAAAGAACAACTGATTTCGGCATACAAGTGCAAAATTCACCAGTGTTCTTCACTTGTCCCCATTTCATCTTCCCCAGAGATAAAATAACTGTACTGAAGTGCATAGAAGAGTCAAGCTTAGATTCTTTTCCTACCCGGGAATTGGAAAGCATAACAAGAATGTGGAGAGGAATGACATCTGGATTTACAGGAAAGTGATTTTATATATTTGTGGGACAAAATGATTTTGGACAGTACATTTGTTGCTCTGAATTTCTGTTGGGTGATGAACAACTTGTAGCAGGAGGGGAGATGTATCTCAGAGGACCTGTGAGTACTGAGTTCCTGTTTGGAAGCCAGCCCCAAACACAAACAGCTGCTGGTCTTTGTTGGATGCTTACTGGGCAAAGCAAGACAGAAGATGAAGTTGGATATCTCAAATCAGAAAGTCCATAATGTAGGGGATACTTATTCTCTGTAATACCTTCCATTCTCCAATGTACCCCTCTGCTTATAAGCCTTCCTATGAAGATTTCCATCTTGGACTGGGAAGCCACTGCTGATGGCAGCTTCAGCAGAGGTTGGCAGGAGTCCTGGGAAACTGCTCCTAAAGCCAGGCAGGAACGTTGGGATGATGCCATGGCTGAGCACGAGCAAGCGGCCTCCTTGGCAAGGAGATGGGTGCCCCTGCAGTGAGCATCTGCAGGAGGGGATCTTCTAAAACAGAAGGATTTGGTTACACGTCATATCCCGACTATACCTGGAAAGTACAATAAAACTAGAGGCTCGCGGTTGTGCATGCACACAGGGACATTTTTGTTCTGTATATGGTGTTACAATACATGTCCCATTGATTCGCTTCACAGTTTATCACTGAAAAAGTCTCAGGACTGAAGTACTCGTGTGGAACTAGTTGCAACCAAAATATACAGTTTTCAATTCCTTATTAAAGTACTGACACCAAACAAATGTTACACTGCAGGCTGACCATTCATTAAGAAACAGGAAAAATTATTTCTGCCACCTGTTTTTGAGAAGATGCTACTTAAATAAAGCAAAAATACTTAAATAAAGCAAAATCTGGTAAAATTAATAAAAACTCAAGGAAATAAAATTTGATGTGCAAGATGAATATTAAAGGCAAGTCAACTACTAATCAACCCTTTTCAGGTTTTCTTATGGTACATTTCTACCAAGTCTCCTGATAGTTTTTGGTTTTTAAACAACAATAAGCATAGACAAGTAGTCAGAATAGCCCATCTTGCTAAGAGCATGTGGTTCACATGCAAACTTTAGAAAACAGCTGTGTTTTCAGTTACCTCCAAATTTGTCACGTCTATGGGATTGGCGGTTTGTCAGCCTTTTATTTTCCTAATGATTTTGACATTTGTGTTGGGCACTTCAGGCCAGAAGAGTGTTTTCCATACTGCTGGTATGCTCCTGCGCTACCAACATGGAAAGAAAGATTCTCATTGATTTCAGTGGTGCTGGATCAAGCCATTACAGCACACTAAGTCTTTTGTAATGAATGTTTTAATGCAGTATATTTTCCTGAATAAATAAATACATGTGCCAGCCTTGTAGCAGTGCACAGTTCTGTATCCATCAAAATGACACAGCCTGATTATATAGAGATTTACTTGCAAATTAAGATGAAACCTTACAACTCTTTTATGGCAGTCTGAATCAATTTGCTGGTATTAACACAACTATATTCTGCCTTAAGAGCCAGTACTTAGTATTAAGTGCAGTTTCTACTCACATGGCAGGGCCAGTTTAATAGGATCTTTCTTCTTCACCAGCAGTTTTAGCTGTATGAGGATTAGATACTGCTCCTTTGCACTGTTCTGTCAGCAAGATATCCAGAGGAAGGAGCTGTGCAAGTCATGTGCTAATTCCTGAATAATCAAATGCTTGTGATATACATGGGTGCACACATGAGCCAAATAAATGATAGATAAGGTCTAAGATTCCCTCATTTAGCATTAATCCCATTAATTGTGTCTCACACACATTCAGTTTAAAGCCTGGCAGTTGAAAACAGGTTTTGGGTTAGGCACATGGAGGTAAGAGCACAACCTGCAGTTCTCACTGCAATCGGAACAAAATATCCACCACCACATAATTTATCACAAGTTATGAAAATACTATTTCCTGGCCTTATTTTCTCTCAAACATCATTAGAAAATACAGAAAGACCATTCTCTTTCAGTCATATATTAATTTTTACCTACTGACTGTTGCTCAAAGGGCCACAGGCTACAAAGGGATATGAACAAAATAATATTTTTCATGTGTTCCCATTTTGCCTGAAAGAGAACAAAAATATTGATTTGGAAGGCTTCCAAGGAGAAAAAAACTTGTAAAATTACTGTTCTAAGTGGTATATGTGAATGTAGAGAATTCATATCCTTTGGATAGGTAACTGATAACAGAAAATCACACCTCTTTGAAAACCAAGCTTAGGCAAGAACCTTGCTTTGGTATCTGACTTTCCATGCAGAACTGAATGTTACTGCTTGCAAATACAGCACAGGGAATGCTTTGCAGAGGGTCAAACCAACGACTCCAGGATATGGTATAAACTGCAGATACAGGTTTATTTCAAGCATGAAAGAACACAGCAGTAAGCCAGAAAACAAAAATATGCAACCCAATCACCACATTTTAATCTAATTTTAAAAGTGTGCCATTTCCTCTGTTTATTGGTAAAACCTGGAACGGTGGCTTACGCATAAACCAGTACAGATTATTAGTAGAGGAGAACAGACTATTACCTCTTTTAAGAAAAACCTTTGCAGGCAAAGTTACAAAATGGAAAGACCTCCTTGTAGTTCCAAGCACTTGTCTCTAACAGCTAATAAATCATACTTATGATGTGTCCTGCACTACTCAGCCTAAATTCCAAGGAAATCCTGAGAACACTTGCAAATCCCTGATGGCCAAGGAGAAAGAGATATGGAGAGAAACCCCAAATAAGACATGGTTGTTACCAGTTTGTCACTAAGAGGTGACTGAAGTTTAGGGGAAACACATTCTTTTCTACTAGTGATATATGGCTACATACATGACTCAATCTCAAGCATTAGTTTTTATGACTTTTCTTAATGTCAGTAACCTAGAAAAGGTTTTGGCCTGTTGAAAGAGAGGAAGGTGAACCAAATGACAAATAACCCTGCTCCCTAAAGTAACAATGCCTGTTATTCATTCTTCCCCCAGCCATATCTCCAAAATGCCCCCCAAATGATTATGGGCAATATATAGGAAAAGATACTTCCCAGAGCCTGTGTCTTATTGTATTTTACTTTCATCCAGAAATTATTCGCTATTCTTGAACGCTAGCCAAGTGAACAAAGTAACCCTCAGCTGTGCAACATGTGAACCTTCCTTGTCTTAAACTTACGCCTGTACAGAGTGTTAAAATCTCAGATAAAGGTACAGTCCTTACAACTATTTGTAAGCAGAACAAGGCTTCCTTTATACTGAAAACATTTAGACCACATTCCCACAAAAGAGCTTTTCATAAACAGTTTTGTTTTTCTTGTGTTTTTATTTCCTTAGAAAGCAACAGATCCGAGTGATTAGCAGATTGAAAACCAGCAGTTTCAGTAAACAAACAGTGCATGAACTAATACAATCAGTTCATTCTCTACCAGCCCGTCAGACTTCCCAGCACCTGGAAAATTGATATTTTTTTATTACACTTCATCAGAAAGCATAGTGTTACAGATAATAGACCACAGTTTTCAGTTTATTCTGGAAACCGAGGCACTTTTTACCAGGATAGCATGTCATGCCTTGTGAAAATGTGTAACAGGTCTAACTCCAGCAGTGGCCCTGGCCGTAAGAGTGAGACCCCTACACTTACCACCATGGGGGACATACCTAACCTGGGTGCTTGTTCCCTTACACAGAGAACAAAGAACTTGGCAACACATTGATCCATGCTGCTGTGGGTGGGCATAAAATTACACCCATATGTGAATTCACTGGATCAGGAGAGCTGGGCAAAGGAATCATTCCTTCTGCCCATACAGCCTGGGAAAAAACACCTGCATCCCAGTAATATGGTTTTGGTGACATTAATACAGCAGGAGAACCTTGAGAGCTAAGGCTTTCCAGCCATTACTCTTCATCTTAATGGTTGCGCTACACTAAATCTACAGTCCTAATGCCCCTTTTTATGTTCCTTTAACAAGTAAGCTAGATTAAACACAATAAAGTTTATTGTGGTATTTGAAAATAGATAAAAGTCTCACTAAATTTTTTAACGACTACTCAGATCAGATTTTGCCCAGTTACTGTTCAGATAATGGAAACAGTTTCTAATCCTGGCAGTCTCTAGTATCAGATCCATATGTTAAGCACAGATATTGGAATAATTATGTTTAAAGCACACACATTTATAGACTTATAAATAATACCATTTATGTGGGATAACATTTTCTTCAACATCAGAGTGTATCAAATCCAATGATAATTATGAAACAGTGGTAAAACCCTATCAATAAACAACATCTATCTTTCCCTTTAGAAATTCAGCTGAGTAGAAACATGGTAGGTACCTGATGCCCGTGGGTTATCAAAGCTGTTTTCTCCTACTGGAGAGACTAGACCTTAAAACACAGCTCACACAACAGAGTGCTGTCTTATAACAGGTCCAAGATTTTGTAAAATGTTGTGACTGTAACCAGCACTGTGAGCACTGTGATTTTCATTTTAATGTGACCAGGCAGACAGCGCAAAAAACCAGGACAGGACTGTTGAACATTCTTAATGTCATGTCTCACTTAAGAAATGGTCCACCTGGTCCTTCTGGTTGCTTTTCAAATGTGGTACCAAATGAAATAGATTTGGTAATCTGATTTGGGACATCACAAGTGTGAATTGTTACCGCAACAGCCACATGAGGAAAGGATTATCACAACTCTAGGGCTAATAATAACTGTGAAAGAAAAAGGGAAAAAAGGAAAATAGAATTACGTCCTGTCTGCATGTTGTCAGTGTCATTTATGATGTTGTTGTGTCTGTCACCTGTGATCTAAGTCCTGCAACAGAGCTCACCCTCCCCAGAGGCCGACAGCCTTGCTCTCAAGAACTGGAAGAGCATGGCTCTGACCTGTTCTTCTGAGGATTTTTTCCTAAATTTAAAATCTATTGTATTTAATAAAAAGGTGATGGTATATCTGGAAGTTGTCAGCAACAGTCACATCCAGACAGGGACACCAGACCCTGCAGTTTGTTTCTTAAAGCCATCATCAGCCCGAGCATCACTGGTGGCTGCATAATATGTGAGCAGTGCAACCAATTGCTCATGTTTGCTGGGTT
The DNA here is from genome assembly GCA_039877255.1 of Loriculus beryllinus. NCBI lineage: Eukaryota > Metazoa > Chordata > Aves > Psittaciformes > Psittacidae > Loriculus > Loriculus beryllinus. The sequence goes on along the minus strand of JBCJKH010028485.1, from coordinate 8,249 downwards.
ACTCAATCTCAGGGCTTGTTTTGCATTGGTCCTACCTGCATTCAAGCATGTTGATAGTTCAGGCTGACTGGCCGTCTGACTCATCAGTGTAAGTCTTCTGCACGAAAGTTGAGATATACTGCAAGTCCATGTATTCATTTTATTAAACACATTTAATTCAGATCCTAAAAACATTACTCCTTGTCCTGGGTTCTGTTGTCATAGTTATTTTTCTCCCTCCTCGTAGCTGCTGCAGTGTTGTGTTTCAGCTTTAGTCTGAGAACAATGCTGATAACACACCAACGTTTTAGTTGTTGTTAAGTAATGCTCACCCTGATCAAGAACTTCTCAGTCTCAGTCTCCTCTGCCAGTGAGGAGGGGCACAAGAAGTCGGGAGGAAGTAGAGACAGGACACCTGACCCAAACTTGCCAAAGGGGTATTCCATACCACAGCACATCATGCCCAGTATGTAAACTGTGGGGAGTCACCTGGAAGGCACAAATCACTGCTCAGGTCAGGCTGGGTATCAGTTGGTGGGTGGTGAGCAATTGTATTGTGCAACACTTGTGCTTATTGATTTTTTTCCTTTCCTCTTTTAATTTTATATTCTCTCCCCTTGTTACTTCCTTATCTTTATTGTTGACTATGATTAGTAGTGGTAGTAGTAGTTTTGTATTATACCTTAGTTATTTGACTGTTCTAATTTCAACACATGGGCTTTACATTCTTTTGATTCTCCTCCCCATCCTGTCCGGAGTGTGTGTGTGTGTGGGGGTGACAGAGTGGCTGCATGGTTCTGAGTTACAGGCTGGGCTTAAACCACGAAACTCCTGAAACTCTTGCCAGCTTTCAGGGAGTTGAGAGGCGGCAATGGATTGTGGAATCTACGTTTACACATTGCTGCTAGCCGGACTGAGCTGGAATTCAGCTAGCCTGTGCTCTCTGCGCACTCATAGAAACTGAATCTGGCTCATGCGGCTCAAAACATTTCTCAATCAGGCATTCCTTTTCCATCTCCCAGTGTTCAAAGGGCTTCAAAGTGCATATTCTTTGCAAAATGTTCTGAAATCATTGCTGCACTACTTTTTATTTCTGGCTGCTTGGTCTCAAAAAAGACTAAAGGAGACACCTGGTGCTTTTCTCACACTCTTCTACTGGTGCCAGGAAAAAGATCAATCTGATCTGCCGCATCTCCTCACAAATCTCACGAGTTACTCAGCCTCACCAACTCATGCCCACTACTAAAAAGACCATATGCTTTTAATCTATATACATTCAAATTCTTTCAGTCAGTGTGATATTTTTCCTTACCACAGTTGTACCCTGGGGAGAAACTATGTGAAGTATGAACTTCTACAGCTGTAATGAAGATATGGCAAAGCTTTTCTTGCTCCTTTTATGAAGCAAGACAATGATTTTAGATGGAACAGATTCAACTTCTGAAGTTTCTGTTATGTCATATCTAGTGAATCAACTCAGTCTCAGTTAAAAATATAGCAGGATACTCCTGTACAGTCAGACTATGTGTTTAGATTGGAAGTGTTGGCAAAAAAAAAAAAAAAAAACAATAGGGAAAATTATGTCTTATTTATGGAACACATGGGGGAAATGATTCAGAAAATAAAGTCAATTCCATGTAAGCTTTTTACAAAAGGAGGTTTCCCATCTGGAGGCAAAAAGTTTATAAAAGGTCACTCAGCTCTGCAGCATTCAACTGTAAAACCAAAAAAAGTCAGTATAAATAACAGATTGCTTCTCTAAGGACTAACCTATCAGGTAGAACCAGTTACGAGTCTTATGTTGAAGTGAGAGGGATAGCACAAAAAGCCAAGAGCTAAGCCCCGTTCCAGCTCAGCAGAGACAGCATTCATATGAGGTCAACAAAGTTCAAGTCCCTTCTCCAGTATGTTGGTCTCCTCAAGGATATGGAGGTTGAATGGGATGGTTTGACCCCATGAATTCTCTACCAAACTTCCTTCTTAGTTGTTAAGATTTTGTGTTGGGCTTTCATGTTTCAAAAGAGTGCCACACATAGGACAGATGAGTATTTTTTGTAGGTCTCTTGCTTTCTCTCTCTCTTTCTAAGATCTTCTAAGGGGGTTTTGGTTTTATCCCAGTGTGGAACAGAAACACATTTTTAATCGCAAAAATCTTCTGGGACAAGGAAACCATTTCCTGCCTGGCTCTACAATTAATCACAGCACATCCTTCTTACAGTGTGCTACAGATAAATAATTTATTACAGCTGGTTCTTCCCTCCATGCAGGCTAGGCAGTTGTGATCATTTCTACAGGAAGAAGGAGAAAGTTAATTCTTTCTATGCCTGCCTCCAGAGAAGGATTTAGTCCCTCTCACAAGCAGCTTTGATGAATTAATAAACCTCCTCATTATTTACCACACTTGTCCAGAAACTGAGTTCAATTGCAGCTCTTTAATTTTCCAGATAACATCTTTAGAGTTTGAGAAGATTTGCCTAACCAGTGCCTACAGTAAAACTGTGAACAATTATTCCTACTTTTATTAACAAGATGGGTCTGGATTTTGCTGCACCATGAGTTACACAAATATCAGGATGAACCCTGACAGCTCTTGCTACTGCTTGTTGGAGTCATGACTGCAGCTTTGATATTTGTGCCAGTATGACGATGCAGTGGTGATCCATGCTTTAAGAAAACAGATTTATTGGTGTCTGGTCAATTAAGAATTACAAAAAGATAGACAAATATGGGAACAGCCTGTTAATGTAGGTTTGATCCAAGGGAGCCAAAGACAGAGTCAGTTTGGCAGAAAGGGGCAAGGGAGGCAGTGCTGACCTCTGCAGTAGCACAGGCATGGAAATCAGGGCAAAGTTCTGTTGAAGCTATTGTCTCCCTTCTGGGAGCTCCTGCTTGCAGGCCCCTCTGATTTGAGATCATTTAAAAGCCAAATCTTGGTCCCATATAGCTTAAGCTATGCAAAACCCATTGCTCTAGAAACATGCTCCACCTACATCTGAGACACTACCAGGATCCTGGGGGCATTGATAGGCCTGATCAGCCCCACTTGGCACCCACATCACATCCTGCCATTGGCTCAGGAGATCTATTTAAAGCTCAGCTTAGGGCAGCTGCTCTACTTACTTAGTTATGGTTCCTGCAGCTGGGCTTTCACCTATGAGTTGGTAACCCTTTCACCATGGATGTGCTTGATGGCCTGGGCTGTGAGCAATAGCTGTAGGAACTCTGCAATGTTGACCTGCAGAGTTCTCTCCCTAAAATTTTAGGTAAAGCTGCGAATATCAAGGTTTGACTTCAATATCTTGGCTATTTCGGAGCATGGGGAAAGCTGCTCAGCAGCTGCTGTGAATGACAGGGATATGCAAGAGCCTGAGGGCTGGTAACACTTCCAGTGGATGAAACACTGAAGTTGGGATTTCAGCACAACTGCTTTGATGCCTGTTCAGTGCAGCTGTGAGGAAGACAGATGTGTCAAATAGACTTGGCACCCCTGAAAAATCTCACCCTGCTGAATGGAAGAAGGCAAGAAAAGAGGTAAGAAAGAGAGGAGAAATTTGTTCATCTAATGGTTTTTGTACATAGTCTGAGATCCCATTTGCTTTCATAAATGCTATTCTTGTGCTTTTTAAAACTCCCAAAAATTTTTTTCTATCCACATGTGACTTGTTGGAAATGCATCAGCACTAATTGATTTGTCAATTTAGTGTGCAGTATCCTCCATTAGTCCAAAGTGGTTAGTGTTAATACTCTATTGCATTTTTATAGAAGCATGTTCCTAGAAATCATATCTTATCTTGTTTACACAACTGTTAGATTAAAACTTGTACCTGCTTGATTACGAAAATAAGAGAACACTCAACAACATGTAGTTAAGTTTATCATAGTGTGAAACTATTGTAAGATACATCTGAACTGCTGTGAAACCAACTTAATTTTTTACTCTGTTGTGAATGCTACCACAGGGTACACATGCCGACTTCCCAAGGAAGTGCACAGGAGCTGCAGAGGTGAGTTTGGCCTCAATTTTGAATTCAGGTTCTCATACAAAATGGTACCTCCTTAGCAAACTCACAGGACTGTGTGTGTAATTGAAGCTTTCAACTTGGCTCATACTTGGGCCATCTTAGCACCATTCCTTACACTGAAGAGTAGCGGATTGCATGAAATGGCAAGCACTTGCATTAAAGATACACCAAATGCCTTGTGAGATCCATTTGATCACGCTAGTCCAGATCCATCTGTCTCTGTTGCTCTGTGTACTTTGCCAGACTGTTTAGTGTACAGAGAACCTCTGGTGTGAAGTCATGCTAAAAACACCCTCCTGCTGCTGCCTGGCACTGGATGTATTGGCAGGGAAGGATTTACTCAAGTCTTCCTTCCTTGCAGAGATTCCCAGCAGCCATAATAGCTTTTTAAAGACACTGACAGGCAGCATAATGCAGAGCAGCTCCCAGGATGCCCTAAGTTATACCAGAGGGGTAGCCTGGCTGTGGGCCAGGCAAGGAGAAGGCATTTCAGTGCTGGTTTGTTTGCTGTCTCTTGCTACCACTTGGCTTATTCTCAGACACCAGCCATATCACACAAGCAGCCTTCAGAAGTTTCACTCAGTGAAATTGCCATACAGTTCTCTTTCAGAGAGAACCACTCCTAATTGCATCTATGACTGTCAGTGCCCCTCCTGTGTCTTGGAAAGGCCTGACTTGTTAGAGACCTGCTCCATGGAAATGGAGAACAGAGGTCCTCAGTCATGTGCTGAGAAAGTGCTCTGGTGAGGTCTGTTGCGCAGCATGTGGCCCCAGCTGGTCATCTTGGGATGAATAAGGTCATGACCATATGACAACACAGGAAAACTCTGTAGTGTCCTCTTCCTCCTCAGCAGTGTTCTGAAGAGGAATGTCTATTGTCTGCATTTGGACACACAACCATTGTATCCACCTTATATTGGACTTAACCTACAATGTGCTTCATGAACCAGAGAACTGCAAGTGACACCTAGCACAACTCAAATTTAGAGAAACTCATTCAAATGCCTCTACTTTCTGGTGATTTGTTTAATCTTATGTCCTGCCATACACTTGGCCAGCTAGACTGTAATTTGAATGGCTAGCAATAATGGCTGTGTTAAAAAGCAAACAGTTTAAATTAATGCAAGAGACCAAAAGTCTTTCATTGCCACTTCCAACTCCTCTTGTGAAAATATTCCTAATAGTTCTGTCTGCAAAGGACTTGTACTGCAGATTTAGGTATGCACTATTGATAGTAATACATTTTATTAAATATTACCATAGAACAAAAGAACAATACAAATTACACACACATGTTAAGCTGTCTAATATTGAGGGAGCTAATAAGAATAGTCTTTTTTTCTAGGCAGGAGATTAATACTATTCAAATTCCATTTTATTTACCATGGAGCATATGTATATATGTAGCCTAGTCCTGTTTCCCCAGTGGGCAGTTTAACTGTACTAATGAACACCTTAAATGGTAAAGGCCTCCTCTCTGCACTGAGCACAAGAGTGATGCCTTTTCTCAGAAAGCTGGGAGAGGAGAGAAGCGTATAAACTAAAGGTGAAGGTGGTGATGGAACTGGTTTTATTGTTGCTGTCTACCATCACTGGAGATCTTCCTGGAAGCTTTCCTACAAGATATTCTGCTAAAATATTCCTTGCAGTGGGAGCAGGGAGAAGGACTGGGGATGCAGAAACTAAAACCACTGTCCTGATCTCCTGTCCCATGGCACATCTGTGCCATGTCACATGTCGAGGCATGGGCTGAGCTCCACTCAGTTTTCATCCTGTTTGGCAGACAGTTTGGATTTGTTGATGAATTTCTGTTAGTATGTATTTGTTGGTACTTGATGAATTGTTTCCTGATTTCTGTTCCCTGAAAGTTTCCATCATCCACCTTAATTTCTGGAGCTGAGCTTTTTGTATCAAACTGACCTCTACAGAAAAACTGTTCTCTTTAATTGGGTGTCAATATGAGAATTTGGCCTGGCTCAAACTTAGCTCACTCTCAGACTTTATCAGGGCAACTTTTGCACCATGTCTTCTGTTTTCAGCCTTCTAAGTACTGTTGGTGAAGAAAGGACTCAAACAGGACATACCAGTTTATTTTAGACTGTTGCAATCTCCTAATACAAAGGCACTCAGTTTCAGACTGCTCAGTTTCTGTAATTTGGGTGTTATTCAACTTGTAACTGTAGAAATGTAGCTTTCATCAGCATTTGGAAACAATCAGTCTTCTTCCTCACCACTGTTTTCAGTCCTTACTCTGTTCCAGTTTATTTACTGTCTCTTCTGCTTTTGCTACTGCTCTAATAGCATACTTAAACTACCAAGTGAAGAATATATTTAATAAAGAATATATTTAATAATTATGCTTAGTGATTCAATAGAAAGTGTCACCAGAGGACTTTAATATTCTTTCCAAGCATTAATACATTTCTGTATTTGTTCCATATCTTCTAGTACTTGCAGGATTTAAGACTTTTACCTTGTGAGAGTGAAATAGCATTGTGTTATGTCCTTTGCAGTAGAATAAGTCTATTTCATAAACTGGGGTACACTTAATTCTTAGTAAAGTGTCTAAAGAGATGAGGATCAAAAGGCACTGTAGGATAATGGAATAAGTCTTTCACATATCCACTATCTTCTCTGCAACCTACATATTGGATGCCTAATTTTGTCATTTTTCCAGACTTTGGATAGCCTTTTTAGAATTAAGACTAAGGAATTAGTGGTTGTTTAAAGGCAAGATGTATACCTCAAAATGCAGAGTTTTTCTGAAATACTAACTTGGGGTGAAGAAAAGGCAGCTGTACTATTTACCGAGCCCCTTTAGTTATAGCTTTAGTTATAACAGGACACTTCAGGAAGCATTTAGGTACCAGGATGTTGAAAACAAAACATTCAGTATGGTCAGTAAAGAAAGCACCTAAGGTTCTCAGAACAGTCTCCTTTCATTCGAATCATTTTATGCCAGATTTGCCTCTTCTCCTCCATAACTTGTGTTTTAAAGGTAAAAAATGGTTCAGCATTGTTCTGAACCAATCCAGGGGAGCAATATATTCCAAGGCTGTATAGCCATAACTAATAATCACTTTCATTCATGTTTATATCAGGGAAGAATTTTAACTTGCAATTAACTTGCAATTTCAGGCAGTTAGAGGTTGACCTTTTTCTGCTTTCAGGCTCTAAACCAGATTTAGCTATCTCTTCAGAGAAGTAATGTGATTAAATCTTCACGTGTGTCAGAGCTCCACATAGATGAGTGGCAGAGGAGCTTAACATGGCTTGAGCCACCTTTCTTGGGAAACCCTAGAGCAGGTTACAGCATTCCAAATAGCTCTTTCTACACTGAATTAAAAACAACCAAACAAGAAACTCAACCACAAAACCAACCCCAAACCAAAAGAACCCCAACAAATGAACTCGCAAACCCCCCCATTGAGATTCCTTCATAAAAAAGAAATGTAAAATAGTCTGAACTTGTATCTTCAGCTCCTTTAAGATATTGCCTTTACATGCATGCTATGTGGAACATGTTAAGCTGACTTTCTATAAGTAACAGGGATTCTCTGTGACAAGGAGCCTGAGCTGCTGTATTTGTAAATGTTTATTTTGATGTTGTGCTACTGGTCCAGTGCAGCCTTGTCCCTGGATATCGGCCAGTGGTTCTTCCTACCATTCAACAGACTGGAGTTTTGTCTTCACTTGTGCTTGTATTTCCGAGCTAAGAGAATTACCGCACTGCGGCTGAATATGCAGTTGGACCTCAGTAACGTTTTCACAGGATGTGGATTCAAAGGGTTTTTCCTCAGACTGAATTAACTGGGGGGAGTAACATGAGGATGTGGACCTTTTGGACTGAGTCCAGAGGAGGGCTGTGAAGATGGTCAGGGGGCTGGAGCACCTCTCGTGTGAAGACAGGCTGAGAGAGCTGGGGTTCAGCCTGGAGAAGATTCCAGGAAGAGCTGATAGCAGCCTTCCAATACCTAAAAGAGCACAAGAAATCTGAAGGGGGATGTTTTACATGGGCTGGTAGTGTTAGGACAAAGGCTTTTAACTAGAAGTGGTAGATACAGGTTAGATACAAGGAAGAAATTCTTTACTGTGAGGAGGGTGAGATGCTGGAACAGGTTGTCTAGGGAACTTGTGGCTGCCCTATCCTTGTCAGTGTTCAAGGCCAGGCTGGACAGGGCTTGGAGAAACCTGATACAGCGGGATGCGCTCCTGACTACGGCAGGAGGGATGGAACTAGATGAGTTC
>JBCJKH010028484.1:8362-42114 GCA_039877255.1 Loriculus beryllinus | reverse complement strand
GCCTGGCAAAGACAACCGTAATGCTGCTTTATGCCAGGGTGTTGCTGTCTCCCTTCCTGTGTGGGTCTGTGATTCTGTGCCAGGCTGCTCCACCATTCATCGCAATGGTTAAGTACAGTATTTCTGCACTGAAGCATTCCAGAAAGATACGGGTTTCATGCCCTGTTACTTTTCATTTTGAATTTCGAGAGGGATCAAATGCCTAAGATCGAAGCACTCTCATGTAGAACAGGATATGTGATGTTTTGTCTGAGGACCTGCTGTTCTTACAGCGTAGCTGCTGTGTAGAACAGCGAGAGCACCTGAAACTTCCACCGTAGCTTCTGCATATTGTAGTATAGCAGTTTAGAACTGTAGGGTTGACAGAGACCTGTTCTGCTTCTGACTTGTTTTGTGTCTTTGGGTTTCCACTTAATTTTTCTGTCCTTCCATTTTCCTGCCTGTATAACAGCTGCAGATAAAGAGACTTAATGGTTTTTGTTAAAGCATTTTGACATCTAAACTTACAATACTATAGATGTGCTTAATACTGTTGCTGTGTTTAACATTCTCTGCTGGTTTCTGAAGAGCTCTGTTGTGCACACCGAAGAGGCAGAAAATGCCTGTTACTCAAGCATTTGTTCTGTTTGTGACCTGGCAGCTCACAGAGCTGGAGACCAGCATAAAAAGCATGATCAGAGGTGAAATCCAGAAATGATCATGGGAAGAAACAGCTGGGTTTAAAACAAAAAGAAGGGAGAAGGGGGGACAGAAAGAAGAAAGGGTGAAAAAAAGGCAAGAATCTTGAACTGCTCTGAAGCCCACTGTACTCAAACTCTACAAGGCTGGGTGATTCAGGAACAAAAACTGCAGATGAAAGGATTTATTCGTGCCCCTTTGTTCTTCTATATGTGTTTGTTTATGTATAGATAGATGTTCATCTAGGTAATACTTGTTTATACATCTAGATGTATCTATTCATAAAATCAGCTCAGGTGCCCTCCAGCCTATTCAAAGCCAATGTTCTTAGAACTGCAGAAATGATGGTGGTAATGTGACCAAGTTTTGGTTTTAGTTAACTAAAGGAAGTTGAATGGCCTTTGTCCAGGCCTTTGCAAACTGAAGTTAACTGCAGATTGTGTGTGTGTCTGTGTCTTTGTCTTTGTGATTTAACTCATGGAAGTGTTCATTTTATTTAAAACATTGTAGGCCTTGAAATGATGCTTTGGCATAATGTCTGGAGGGGGTAGGCAGAAGATGGTGTCCTTCAGTTCCTTGCTTTATTTTTGTGTTTGAATTACAGCATGTCAGCAGTGCATATTCTGGGTTGCTCAGAAATATGATTCTGTTGTGTTTAAATTTGTTTGTCCACATCCCTCTGGACCTCAGTTGTCACTAGAGAACACTGTGATAATTCAGTATAGTCCTTCATCTTCAGCACTTAATTGTATACTGTGTGGTACACTTTGTACTCATGTGGAGAACACATGAGGGAAAGTGTGTAGATTTCTGACCGAGTGGAGACTAAATTAGAGACTCCTCAAATCAGTCCCTTTTGCTACTGGAAGTCTTTATTCAAACTTGACTTTAATTGTAATTGAGAATGGCATGGGTAATCTGTGCTGTCCTTAACTGTAGCAGAAATGTGTGATCTGAGAAAAACCATTGCTCTCTTTGGAGAGGCTAAAGACTGGAAAAATAGCAATGTTTGAAACAATCAGCATCTCTAGGTATGAAGGAAAGTTTGTGTAGAACTTGTCTGTTTAATGATTGGCTCAAACCAGCCCTATAAATTGAATGAGAATTGTGTGCACATTGTCTTTCAAATATATATATATTAAACAAAAGGAAGGCTATGTACCCAACTGTGAAATGGCAGATATTGGAGTGTTTCTGTGCTTACTTTGGGTTTTTATTTTTCCTCCCCTTCAGGATCATGCATCAGTGTCGAGCAGTGTGAGCACGTGGTATCCGAGCTCCAGGACAGCATGCGCAAAGCCATTCATCTTTACCGCATGGTGAGTGACCTCTGACAGGGGCTCTGTTACAGTCATTTAGCTTTTACAGCCCCTGAGCATTGAATCTGTGTGCTTCCTGGTTTGAGGGGCTCTTGTCACTGTTGCCTGGTTGTCCACTTGACTGCACCTTAAGCTTGACCTGGGAATGCAGGAAGTCCTGATTTCCAGCTGTTGGGTTTTCCATTGGCTTGCTATGGTACTCTTTTCAGTCTAACTGAAGATAGAGGTATGCTCTTTTTCAAAGGGGTATTAGGGAATTAATTAATATTTATACAGTGCTTCAGAGAAATGAAATGTTTTAAGAGCTTTAAGATTTATTATCCCCATCTGTTCTGTCTCTGATGCCTGGGAAAAGGATTAACAAGCGAGAGATACCATGGGAATCCAGCTGTGAGAAGGAACATGCAACCACTCACCTGTCCCACTCACTGCCAGACCAGAGTTACATGCAGAGCAATATCATAACTCTTCCTTTCTTTGCTTAGCACTGGTCTGTCAGGCCTCTTGTAATGAGAATGAAACTTCCACATCAGACTTCTGCTGTGTGGTCCTCCGCAGCTCTTGCCTTAGTGCTTGCATTACCTCTCCTTTGACCTTGCTTGGGTTCCCGTGACCACCTGTGTCTGGCAGACAGGAAGAAAAGGAGACTGGCCCTGTGCTGTGGCTGGAAAACACAGCACCTCTTTAAGCCCAGTATAAAGGGAACACTACCTGAAAATGTGCTTCCCATCTATCCTATTGGCGTGATGCCTCTGGATTTTGTGTGATTAGCAGAATTGGATGCATGTCCTGCTTTATGCCTAAATTGGCAATCTTGAATGTTGAAGAAAACAACACTTGAGTGGTCTGCAAATCTTCATGACTTCAGTTCTCTGGAGGACTGAAACTGCGTACTCAGTTACATCATTTCCTTTTCCTCTCTGTTTCCAGGTGTTAAATGATACAGAGTCTTCTACTGACAAAGATAAAATAGCAGGCCTCCTGACAGAAACATTCTCCTCAATGAAGAAAGAACTGGACTCTCTGAAGGAAGAGGAAAAGCTTCCAAAGGTTAAGGAGGTACTAACAAAGCCACAAGATACCACTACTCCATCAAATGAGGGATGTGGTGCAAATCTACCAAGTCCCAAGAGTTTGGGGGATCAGCAGACACTAGCTCTGCTGGAGCAGTACTCAGAGCTGTTGCTACAAGCTGTGGAACGACGCATGGACAAAAAACTCTAAGAGGGGTGGCTTTCAGGTGTTTGTGAATACGCAGAGATAATACCACGAAGAGGACCACAGAGAGAGCTTCAGACTGATGCTATCTTCACACTGCTCTAGGGCTGGTGGGGCAGACCTTTAGAAATTGATTTCCTCAAGCCCCTACAACTGACTTGCTCTGATTCTTAGCAATGTGCTGGCCACAATTTTGATACTTTTTTCTCCCAGTGGTCTTCAACTTCCTGTCTCTAGACAAAATCTTGAAAGAGGAGTTTGGAGAAATTGCCTTGAGATTTCTTCATAGCCAGGAGGTCAGGATTGGGTGGCACCTAAGGAAAAAGTGCCACACAAGCTATCCAAGAAATTCTGAACTGCTGACTAAACACAAAGGAGTCCAGTTGAAGCAAATCCCTTCTCCAAGGCTTCATGAGAAGCAAGAAGCAGACTTTTAATGAGTTTATTTATTAATTTATTTTTCTGACTGTTGCTCTGTGTCACGTTTGTGGCCATTATCTTTGTCCTTTAACAAAAAACTGTCAATCCCTTTCCCATATCCCAGCGAGAAACAATCTCTGTATTATAAACCCCCAACAGGGAGACAGGCTGGAGTGTCTGTGCAATTAATGAACTGTTTTCTGCTTAAATCTTGTCTTGCTGTTCTTTCTTTTCCTGCCTCAGTTTTGTTATCTAGAGTAATCCTCTTGTTGTCATGACGACCCTATCTGCTTTTCTCTTGTTTCAAGACAGTCCCCACACTGTATTTTATCTGCGTTCTATCTGCATTCACCTCTGGGGAAGGTTCTGCAACCCTTCGACTGTGCTTTGGAGATTCATTGATGAATTCAGTAGTGCTGTTTTCAATCTGGAATTTGATGTTATGTTGATGCTTCATGACTGTGTTTTCTGCAGCCATTTTAAAAATGGGATTTGGATACTACAAATATGGACATTTGTTTCAGCCACCTTTCATGAATAGGAATTGGATATTGACTTTGTTGTAACTGGGAGATTTGAGCTGATGATTTATTTATTGAGAAGTAACGTGGAAAAGCTGGTTTACATCTCATTACAGTGTAACTCTGGGTTTGAGGTATCTTCAGTGCAGCGGCTCATCCATGGCATTTGTTCATTCCACTGTGACAGGAAAATGGTGTTTTTCTTGTTTTTCTAGGAAAACAGAGTATTTACATCCCAAGATCTTTTGTTAAAGCTATTTCAACTACCCACAGAGAATGGTTTCATGAGAACTTCGAACAAGATATTTTAGGATGTGATTACCACCATTTCCCCATTCCCCAGCCTCTTTGCTTTTCATGAATTGTTGGTCTGAGAAACAGAAAATCTTTGCTTCTTGCATTTGTTTGTGCAATACTCTTCTCACTCTGTGGAGCTTCTTGAAGCCCATGCTAACTTGTGTTTGTTCTGGTGTAAAAGTGTCCAGTGATGTGAGCTTTTTTAGTCAATGATAAATTAAGAAAAAATAATTTGAAACCAATGAAATTCTTCAGCACCTTCCCCCTTAGCCCCACTCCTTTCCACAACAGGGTCAGATACCCCAAATTATTTCTTCCTCCATCTCCAGTCTGACTTGTGTTTAGTTTAAGGCAGTAATCCCAGTTAATAAAACTGATCCCAGTTTATAAAACTGATGCAAGCAACAAGCTTTCATGGGAGACTCCTAGCATCTGTGGAAGTCACTGTGGAAGGCAGCCAGGCAGCGTCACTTGGTTCCACAGGTTATGGGCTTGAAGCAGTTTTCTTTCATTTTACTGTCCTTGCTGTCATCTCCTTGAAACCCTGTGGCACTTGGAAATGTGGTCTGTTGACTTCTCTGTCTTTCTGTGACTGGAGATCTGCAGTGCAGCCTGTTCTAATACTGAGCTGGCCAGACCAGTGTAGGATTCAGAATAACTCCAGGGCTGGATACTCTGCAGTTTTGAGAGCTTTCCAGCTCCTTCTCTCAGTAAGTTAAATCTGCTTAATCACGTTTCAGATGTCCTTGCTAACCTTTCCTCCTATGGCCTTGTGCTGAACCTTTAACAGAGTTGCTTTGTAGTTCTGTCTCAGCATTGCTGTGTGCTGAATCAGTTCGTGTGCTCAGTCCTGTAGGCAGCTTCTCTTGCACAGACAGGCTTTCCCAAGGAAAGCAAGTTGAAAAGCAGGGGAGAGATCTCTGGCAGTTTCCTTGAGTGAGAAGGAGTGCTGGAGATGCCACGAGTGGAAAGTATGGTGGCAGTCATGTTGGGTCTGTGATGGAGTTAGTATGGGTTAAGCTTGCTTTTGAGGTGGTTAGTTCCTTCACTTTCAGACTGTGAACATATGTCCTAGTATACAGGAAATACTGGGGCCACAAGACACTCAGGTAAAATAGCAGTCCCTTCAACCCAGGTATCTTTTGGTACTGGTGATAATGGTTTGAGGGTCTTTTATATTACTTCCCTGTGCAATTCTATTCCATTCTATTAACCTTTGAGGTAGTGACAGAAAGGGTCAGAGATGATATGGAAAAGCCAGTGGCAAGAATGGAATTCCCCTTAATATAAAGAGCAACAACCAGTGACGATGGCATAGAGACATGAAATAAAGCTCCTTAGAAATTAGTTTTGTGAAGCAAATCTAGTTTTTAAGCTGGTCAGAGTGGGGTTTGCTTCCTGGGATGGATTTGTTTGGGGTCATAGCTGCGTATGGGAAACCAGAGGTAAAATATGATCAGAATGATGGCAAGAGAAGTGTTGGGCAAGTAGATCAGCTGGAGGAAGTTGTGTAGTTTAAAATAAATTAGAATAGTAAATGTAGGGTACTCAGGAAAATGGAGTAGAAATAGAGATGGTCTTGGCCTGAGGAACACCGTTTGGCCAATACCTGTGAAAGAGATAGTACAGAAAAGCTTCAGGAAAGTAGAGTAAGGAGTGAGGTGGTGATCTGTAATTGGAGAATGAATTGGAAGGGGTTTGCTTTTAAATGTGTCCTGTTGGGCCTCTTGTTTCTTCGTTTGCTGTCCTCTAAGCAACTAGTTTTTCTTGAATGGCAGAGTCATGAGCTGTTTGGCTTGGATGTTACAAATTTAATAGTACAAGTCCAGTAAAGGAGATGCTGGTGCTAATAATATGTGGTGAGGAGATAACTGTTGCTCTTTATATTTTGAGACAGATCCAATTTACTCTTCCCTGATAGTTTCCTATTGCTGGCAGTAGGAAGTACTCCTGAAAATTCTAGTTTACAGAACAAAGGGAGCGTAAATGTGTTACATTTTGTTGCACCTTGTGAATATGTTTCACCACAGGCTGTCCATTGGGCCAGGTAGATAGAGAAAGCCTTGAGTGATAAAACTGCCTGGGAAGTGAAGAGGCTTGTGGGAGGAGGTAATAAGCTTGAGTCTATCCCTCTTGCTAGGTTGTGATCCGTCTTAGTGATTTGTGTTGGTGTTAGCTTAGGCACAACCCAATATGTTATTGAGATGAGTTATTTGTTTAACATAAAGCCTGAAAAAATCATTTGGACCTGCCTATCCTCTTTACATCCGTTTGTCCCCTCCAACCCAACATTCCTGGTCAAAATGACAATAGTTAGTTTTGGGTTTTTGTTTCACATCTTGTAAATAGTA
Source organism: Loriculus beryllinus (assembly GCA_039877255.1). NCBI lineage: Eukaryota > Metazoa > Chordata > Aves > Psittaciformes > Psittacidae > Loriculus > Loriculus beryllinus. The sequence goes on along the minus strand of JBCJKH010028484.1, from coordinate 35,310 downwards.
TTGCTTTGCCTGTGGGACCCCTGGGTTTATTCTTGGTCTGTCTCAAACTGGTGCAGTAGGGAGGGCTGCAAGCTGAGAAAGCAGCACACTCTTTCCGTTTTACCTGGGGCTGCAAGCAGGTACCACCTTCCTCCTCATCCCTTGTAGCACCCAGGAGCTGTGTATCTGGGAGTCTTGTGTTTCTCCCACCTCCTCTCTCAGGCTGTGCTCTCCATTCCATGCCATCTCCCAGGCTCATGGCTGGGGCAGGCTTTAGAGCAGCACCTTCCCCAGTCCCCCGTTTTGCAGACTCCGTTGTGACTCAGAGGAATTGGGGTGTTTCTTCCCGAGAGTAGAAACATACAGACCTAATTTTTTAAAGAAGAAAGAGTATGTATATAATTATATATAAGGTAAAAATACAGGTATTTAAGCACCATTGGCAAATTCATGCATGTATGCGTGTCTCCCCCCACCTCACCCCATCGGATGTGTAGCATCCGGGGTACTACATGACACAAACCTCATTGAAAAGACAGGTTGTTCTCGCAGCCCATTATTGAGCAGGTTCTTCCTTCTCTGGGTAGGGACCAGCACGTCCCGTATTTCGGATCGTGTGTGTGAATAGCACGGGGGCAGCTGTGTCCGTAGGGATAATGCCCGTAGGGATAATGTCCATAGGGATAACCTGCAGGGGCAGGAGCGCTAGGAATAAGCCATGTCCCCTCCGCATGCCTGGTGTACGGCTGAGGCGCCAGGCAAGCACCGTGTGCTCCAACACTACCCCATTCCTTCACCCCTTAGACAAAGACAAAATCCCTCCTTTATTTATAAATGTGTGTTTTTATACTTTTGGCTTTAGGTAAAATAATCCTTTAAATGTCCTTTATTTTTAGTTGGAAGAAATCATACTACGAATCGTTTGTGGGGTTGTTTTGCACTGTGAGGCTCCCCCGGGGGCTGTTTTTAACTCTGTATTCATTTGTACTCCCCGTCTTAAGACGTTTCAATAAAATGTGACCATTTGTTACCGAGATACAGTTTTGCTGCGCGGCCTGCAGCGCCCTGGGCGTGCTTCGGGGGATGGAGGAGCAGAGGGAAGGAGGGAGGAGGCGGCTGCAGCTCCTCCTCCGCTGCCCGTCGCTCCGCCCCGGGGCCTAGCGGCATGGCGGAGGCCGCGGCGCTGCGGGCCGTCAGGGGCTGCCTGGCCGCCTTCCCGAGGGAGGCCCGGGGTGAGCGCTGGGCCGGGTGGGGTGCGGGTGGGCCCGGGGTTTGGGGGGCAGGAGATGGGGTCAGGGCCGGGCCCTGCCGTCTCTTTGGCGTTATCTGTGTCAGATGTGCCTCTCCTGTAACACGTCCTATAAAGGACGTACATGTATCGCACCCACTCTCCTGTCAGCCCACAGCTGTGCCTGACAGCAGGAGGGTAGCAGAGGGGTCTATCTGCCCGGCCTGAAACCCTCCCTAAAGGCTTTTGGGGTTTAGCAGCAGTTCTGGGGTAAGAGGACATGGCTGGCTTTGAGCTGAGCACTCGTGTGGGGTTTGAAGCCTGTTAGTGTGCTTGCAGGAGGTGCTTCTCTAAGGATCTCTAAAGCTCCTTGTCATTTGCCTGCACAGAGCTGGGGTGGACAGAGCCCATACCCTATCTTGATGGGCCTCCGTCCCCGCTGGAGTTTTATCGGGAATGGGTGAGTCCAAATAAGCCCTGTATAATTCAGAATGCCATCAGCCACTGGCCGGCTCTGCAGAAATGGACCTCAGCGTACCTCAGGTATGAATGAGCCTTGGAGCAGCGCTGGTGGCCAACTTCGGTTGACCTCAGTAGGAGGCCCTTGGTTGATCTTTCCTTTTACCTATAAGGTTAGCTCAGATTCCTCTGTGCTGCTTCTGTGTATGAATGTATTCAGCCTTACCCAACTTGTGTAGATTTCTTCCTGCAGTCACTGTGTCCTGAGCAGCTCCCACGCAGGCAGAAGCAAAGGTTTCTCACTGTGCAGCAATACACTCAGGCTACTGAAACCCATCCAGCCTATAGTCCCCCAGTTGGAGTGGGGTGGTAGTGGTAGGATAGAAGAAGAGACTGACTTGGTTTTGACTGAGTACTAATTGTTTAAAAAACAGAAACCAAACCAAACAATGAGACTTTTAACGAAAACTGAATTTTTGAAAGAAAAGTTCTTTAAAGGGGGTTTATGGTTAAACCTTAATCTGCAAATTTAAAGCTAAATCTGTTACGGAATTAAGGGCTGTTATCCTTATGATGTGTGTATCTATCAGTCTACATCCACGTTTTCTTCCTTGGTTGTTTTTGATGTGGCCACCTGGTTTTGGCTGGGTTGAGTGGTCCCAAGAATATCAAGCTCTGCCATGATTTGTTAAAAGAAATGGCTGCAGAGGGCCCTCTGCCTGCACGGAGGAATCATGGAATCATCAAATCATAAAGTAGTTCGGGTTGGAAGGGACCTTCAAAGCTCCTCTAGTCCAACACCCCTGCAATGAGCAGGAGCATCTTCAGCTAGATAGGGTTTCTGAAGATGAGGAAGAGGGAGCTCCTTTGTGAGCTTGCTTGTTAGGAGAGGAATAAGAGAGGCTGAAGGTGCTACAGTATCCTTGACTGCAGGGAGCAGTTGGAGCAGAACCCGAGTCTTTGCCAGACAGTAAAAAAGGCTTCTTGTTTTTGCTGCCCATGTAATGTGTTGTTTGTAAAGTAACCAGTGACCAACAGATGCGCCAAGTGCGGGTCTGGCTGCAAACCTTTGATTTGTTTTGCAGGGAGCTAGTAGGTCCCAAGGTAGTGAGTGTGGCAGTAACACCAAATGGTTATGCAGATGCCGTGTTTCAGAACCGCTTTGTCATGCCAGAGGAGCTCCAAATGCCTTTTGCAGACTTTTTGGACATTGTGGAGAAGAAAGTGACCTCTCCCAACGTATTCTATGTGCAGAAGCAGTGTTCAAACCTCACCGAGGAGTTCCCCGAACTGGTCTGTGATGTGCAGCCTGACATACCATGGATGAATGAGGCACTTGGTAACCTTATTTCTCCTGTATTCTGTAAATACTTTGTATGGAGCTTTAAAACAATCGTGCATAGTGAAGGCTTGTTCTTTTGGATGCCACAGCTCAGTTTGTTTTCATCCCCTTAGAAAGTAGAAGACAGAGTGATCCACATACTGGGTTTGGATTACTCCAGAATCAGTATCTCAGTTGTGTATTGGAACTGAAACAGTGTGGTGATATTGCCAAATGAGGCTTCTTTTCACAGAGAGGCTTTTATCTGATTTAGAGTCAGGTTTCTAATCAGATTCATGCTGTTGCTACTCAAAGTAGCATAACAAAGGATTGAAACAACACAGGGCCCTACTCCCTTTGTAAAATTGCAGATGTTTTTTTCTAGTTAAGCCCTGTTCTGCTTCAGTTGGTTTCTATTTTACAGCATGGCTTTCCTTAAAATGTCACTGAAAATGATTTACCATGATCTCATCTTCTTTTTGCAACTGTATGCAGTTTCTCTGTGAACTGAGTCTTATGGATTCAAAATGTGGAAACAAAGGATTGCAACCATCAGTTTGGGGATGGATAGTATGATGTCATGAAGTCTGACGGCCACTACAGTGGCTTCCAGTGTAGGAGGCTGCAGTTGCTCACAGAATGCTATTTGCAATGAAACCAGGCATAATTATGAAGCAAGTTAAAGGGCAGCATTTGGCAGAAAGTTATTTAAAAAACACTTTTAAACATGACATTTCAAATTCTTTTTTTTTTTTCTTTTTTTCTGCTGACAGCATTTCTCTATTCCCTAACTATACAGGGAAGAAGCCTGATGCTGTGAATTTCTGGCTTGGGGAATCGGCTGCTGTGACCTCTTGTATGTATTGTTTGGCATTCTAAGTCTTCTGAGTGCTTTCGGTGTGGGTTTAAATGGGCTTGTTTTGAGTTGGTGGCTCAATAGGACTGTGTGCTTTTTCTTACAAAGCAGTTAGTTCAACATTCTTTCTTTCTCCTGCACTTTTGCAGCCTCTGCTTCTGTGTCTCTGGGTGCCTCTACCTGGCACTGTGTCATGCAAGGCACTGAGGATTTGATTTGTTGAATACAGTTGCTACAACATTGTGTTGTCAATTTCCACTCCCACTGACAGCAAGAGGAGGAAGCAGCCTGATAATAAAAGAAGAAGCTGGCACTTTGCTATAATTTCTGGTGTAGAGAAGGAAGTAACACTGATTTTTTTTCTCTTTCTCCACATCTCTTTTTTTTTTTTTTTTTCTCTCAATCTTAGTGCATAAAGATCATTATGAGAACTTGTACTGTGTGATATCTGGAGAGAAATATTTTCTACTGCATCCACCAAGTGACCGTCCCTTCATCCCATATGGTACATAATTTACTGTGCAGTTATGTTTGGAGGTTTGAAAGGGAGAGACTGAGATGTTGAAAGATACAAAAAAAAGAAGCAGGGATAACATTGTGATGTTTATTCAGTGTTATGCTTTCCAGTGTGAAAATAAATCTCTTCTGTTTCGTGCTGCAGGTAGTTTGTCATACAAGCGTTATTCTGAGGTCAGGTTTTCCAGTCCTGTAAAGTAATAGGTTCGTTGATACCCATGGCAGTCTCTTCAGCTTTTGAATGTTTAAATTATTAAGTACATTGTCAGTATTGTCTTTGATGTTCAACAGCTTTGGGTCCTGCCTGCTCATTCTCTTCTCCAGGAAAAAAGACAGGAAGCTGAAAGATAAGTTGTAATTTAATGAAATATTTAAGTTACAATTGAATCTCTGAAAACTGGAGAAATGAAAAAAGAGATTTTTATGGCAGCAATACTTCACAGTGCCTGTCTTCTGTTTATGTTTCCTTCCTATGTGCACGGTAATAGAGTAATTTGTCGTGTTGCAATGTCATCTAGAAGATGGACAGCTTAACTTTATGCCTCATAAAATAAGACTTTTATCTTCCCATCCCTGGATTTTCAAACCATCAGATTAAGTGAATGCAGAGCTATATGGCACTAACGTAATTTTGCCTAGATATATACGCTACTGCAGTATTTTATTTATACTGGTTTTATTTTGTTTACAACCTTGAAATCATAGAATCATAGAGTGGTTTGGGTTGGAAAGGACCTTGAAGATCACCCGGTTCCATCTCCCCTCCCATTCATTAGACCATTGAAGCTCCCTCTAGCCTGACCTTGAACACTGCCAGGGATGGGGCATCCACAACTTCTCTGGGCAACCTGTGCCAGTGCCTCATGACCCTCATTGTAAAAAATGTCCTTCTTTATGCAATCTAACCCTGGCCTCTCTCAGTTTGAAACCATTGCGCTTTGTCCTGCCACTACAAGCCTTGGTAAAAAGTCTTTCCCTTTTCCTTATGAGCCCCCTTTATATATTGAAAGGCCACAATAACGGTTCTCCAGAGTCTTTTCCAGGCTAAACAACCCTATCTGTCTCAGCCTTTCTTCATAGGAGAGGTGGTGTCATATGTACATGAATGTAGGAAATACATGTATGTTGTATGAGTCATATTTTGTAAACCAAATTACCATTAAAGCATAGAACAGAGAGAATGCTTACATTTATAGTGTATAGTAAAACCCCTCCATCTGTTTGGAAAGAAACTCAGTAGAAGGTATAGAAAGGCACGTATGCTGAAGCAATGATATAAAAGCAGCCTGCAATATCAGAAAAGCTAATGAGCCCTATCAGATTAGAAGTGAAAGGCTGGCCACAAAGCACTAATTTTTGTGAGTGCTGTCTTGCTAGACTGACCTAAGAAGAAACTCCAGAATACAGAACAATGCATAAGTCAGGGATGTATTTATGACTTCTGAAAGGGAAACAAGGCAGTTACTGTAACAAAATAGGACCAGGAGTAAAATGGTTTTGAGGAGAGCAATTCCTGTGAAGAAAGAAAGCTGGAATTCCAAATGGGAAGGCAATTAGGTATTCAGACTGACTTAATAAAAAATGGGTAAAATTTGTAATGGACAAAGGAAAGGACAGTGAAGACAGCAAGTTGAAAATGATCTTGTCTTAATTTTCTTTTACTTGGTGAAAGTGTGCCATAGCCTGCCATTAGTTTCTCTGAGTACTACTCTTGAGTTGTGTCATTTAATTCTTTCTGTGGTTCCAGAGCTCTATCAGCCAGCAACCTACCAGGTATCAGAAGATGGCTCATTTGAAATTGTGGATGAGAAGAGTGCAGATAAGGTAAAAAGTATATAAAGAATACAGTCAATACACAAGTAAAGGTAGTTTGGGGCACTGCTGAGATCTCAAATGGAGGGTTTTGATTGATACTTAGAAGTCTTTAATTGCTGGAAGGAGAATGCCCAGATACTTCACTGGTATTTTACTATTTGCAGAGGATACCCAGCTTCCATAAAAAAAAAATTTACTGCACACCTAAAACTGTTGATATCAAAAACTGTCTTCACTACACCAAACTTAAATAGATCCAGTAAAGGACTTTTAAATGAATCGACAGTAAAGGAATTTATGTCATTAAGACTGCAGTAGACTCTTCTGTCTATGAATATGCTCTATTTGCATAGAGCATACTCAGGACTAGATTTTGCTCTACAGCAGTATCACCAATAAAACATATCTGTCTAAATTAATAAATTGTTTTTTCTTGCTAGGAGCAATATTTATTTGATTTAAACATATAGATCAAATATATATTGATCTATATATATTTTACAGAACTTTACAGAACTTAGTAACTTTACAGAAACTCTACAGCATTTTACAGAAATTTGGTAGCCTTTTGTATCTAATCTCTCCCCATTTACCTCTCTAGAAGAAAGGAATGTCTAATAAAAGAATTCCACATAAAGTACTAAAGTACTCAGTGCAGGAGCACCAAGTGATATAAGGGGCTGGAGGTGTTTTGAAAGTATGCAAAGACTGAAATTCCATGTCATTTCATGACATTTAGCACCTTTTCCCGATTAGAAATGCTTCACTGAAGGAGGCGCTGAAGGATGCAAATTTTTGCATCCTTAACCTGCTCCCAGTTGAACATGGAAAGCTGCATAGCTGTGTGTGTTTTACTAGGGAAAATACAGGTTTTGTAACCCACCAAGTTTGGTTACTAGTTGCTTTTCTGGAAGCTTGCTGGAATTTTTTGCCAGGGTCAGTGCCGTATACATACTCTTTTGCTTTTAGGTGCCTTGGATCCCCCTGGACCCCTTGAACCCAAATCTGAAACAATATCCAGAATATGCTCAGGCAAAACCTTTGCAGTGTACAGTGAGAGCTGGTGAGATGTTATACCTGCCTTCTCTCTGGTTCCATCATGTTCGGCAATCCCATGGCTGTATAGCAGGTAAAATACACAGTATGTATAACCTTTCTGAACTGTGGTGGGTATGCAGCTAGATATCCCACAGCAAAGAGTAACTGGGCCCAAAGGTCTCTTTAAGATCATATACCTCTCCTCAGGAGGACACAACAGTCTTGGCAGATACCCTGGGGCTACCTCTTTGCAGTCCTGCTTATAATTCATAATATTGTTGGCAAGGGATATAGCAGAAGTAAAAAGTCTTTACAGTTGCCAAGTCTGGAGAAGGATAGCTAATTCAGTGATCATGATCCAGTTTCTATTTATGACATAGAGCTAAGCAGTTTGCCTAGCCTGCCAACTGCAAATTGCTCATCTACATACCTTTCACAAAGAAACTGCATGTTGTTCGTGCCATTATCACACCAGCAAAACAGGATCTGGGGGAAGAAAAGGAAACCAGAAAATGTATGAGTTTTAGGCATGAATGTAGAAACAGCATAGAAGATGTCATGTGAGCTGGATTTTGCTCTAACCAAGTCTCTTACCTTGCTAATAAGCCTGTGCTTGTGTTACTATTTCCTGCACTTATCAAAAGTCTTATAATCTCTTTGTAGGATTTATTATCATCTTTCACTAGCTTTTTTTATTTCTTCCCCAAGAGATTCCTAGAATTTGAAGCACTGCTCATTTGGTGCAAATGGAGGGGTGGGGATGATGGAGAGTGTGATTGTTAGGTCCTGTAAGTTTTACAAGGTTTGAGGAAGAGTTTTTCTGTCCTTTGCCTGGAATAATCCTCTCTGCCAGGAAGAGTATTTTGAGCAACATATTTGTGATACTGTGATAAAAAGACAAGCTATCACTAAAGCAGTATATCTGATTCTCCTTTTCCAGTAGTGCTCCATCAGTCCTTAAAGACTTTCAGAGAAAAGCAGAGTTGTTTCAGCCACTCTTTTTTTTTCGTCTGTCTAGCAGAAATGCTGAAGAGTTGACATTATTTGGCCTTTAGTCTGTTAACTGCACTGCAGTTTGTATACACTTGAAAAGCCAATATTCTCTGGGTCTGGTCCAGTGTGTGTCTGAAGCTAGAGTATATACTCCTCCAAAAGGCACTGGTATGATATTATACTGCTTGGATTAGTTTTTTCTGGGAGACATACATCCAAATTAGAATGAGAAGCAGAATTAAAGCACTGTCCAGTTGATGACCATTGTGAATTAGTGGTGAATTTCCCATCTTGTACACACTCAGAGGAAGAGAGTTCTCATCCAGATATTAAACTTTTCAGTGTATTTGGTATTTTTGATCTAAGTAGAAGCATACGTTTTCTATTTCTGAACATTCTGCCAGCTTCTGCTCAAAGGAATCCACAATAGAGTCTGAAGTTGAGCTAGTTTGGGTTAAGACAGAGTTGCATTGCCAGTATTACAGACCTGTAATATTTGCTTATGTTGGTTTTGGCTGTAGTCAAAGATTGGCTTATTTAAATGTTCAGTCAGTAATGAAAAGCCTGCACTAACTGAACTGTGTAAACCAGCCTGTGAACGCATTTGTAAAGCATTACATTCTAGCCTTAGCAATGTTTTTCCTTTTTCTTGTCTCCTCAGTGAATTACTGGTATGACATGGAATATGACCTTAAGTACAGCTACTATCAACTACTAGACTGTCTCACAGAAACTGTGAAAGAGCTATAGCAGAGGTGGGAAACTTGCGCTTATGATCTCTGCTGTGATACAGTCATCAGCATCTGTGACTGTATCACAAATGTGATTAAAGGGAAAAGAACTGAACATTAAATTGCCTTCGAAAATGTCTGTCAAACAGATGGCTGTTTTGCTTGATTTCAGAGACCAGATCAGCTGACCAGATTTTTTGGCTTTAAGGTTTGATAATAGCATTTTGAGGTTTTTCGTGTTGCCTCAGTGGTGGTGAGCGAAATAAAATTTGAAGGGAGGCAAGCCAGGGTTTGGAAATCCCAACACGAAAGCCATGACTGTTCAGCTCTATGGATTATTTTCATAACAACACAAGTGGACAAAGAAGAATCAGCTCTATCACCATCAGGCTGCATCAGTCCAACACATGCATTCTGCTTAAGGCAAAAGTCCTGTCCAGTTATAGTTCACTAAGTTTGGTGGCTGTGATGTTGTGATGGTGAGAAATTACAAGTCCTGCAATAAAAGGTGAGCTTAAAAGCTTGTTTCTGTGCTAATTGCTTATTTTCTTTTTGCTAATGATGTGGTGGCTGAAGGACACCTAGGAGGACTTGCGTAAGTAAGTGCTGGCTATTTTCTGTCTTAAGCTACACGCTTCTATTGCTGGTTTTAGTTTCTTTCCACTGTTACATTTAAATGTAGACACATTCTCTTACATCAAGGGAAGTCAAGTAGCATCCTGGGTGGTGATTTTAGAGTCATTTGCCAGGTCTACAGTCAATGTGCACATCACCCGTGGTCTCCTGGCATGACATGGTTCTGCAGCTTGTAGGCTTATTGTATATTCTTTTGCCATTAATTGCTGTCTAGTGGTTGCTGAGGCAAGTTGTGTGAATCAGGAACCTGTTTCTGCAGCCTTAAATCCCATTTGTATTTCCACATAGTAGGATGAGACTGGTCATATGTCTGAGACCTGCAGGGTAGGACTAGGAGGCTGTTAAATACATGAACACTACAAAAATGTAATATTGTCGTTTATGAAACCGCAAAGATGGTATTTGTCATCAGATCTTCAGTTATTTCATACATTGGTGATAGAGGGTGAAATTTGTTTTCCATATATTAATTAGATTGATTTTTGTGAAAAAAGATGTAATTGTTTGTTTTTGTTTTTAAAGAAACATAAAGTTTAAAGCATCATTTTTCCTTGTCCAAAACTTGCTAAAAACTCCAGAGGCATTAAGTGCAGGCTTTGTTTCACAGCTACATTAAGATCCTGCATTACTTTAGGCTTTCCATTTTATTTGTGCTCACTGGGCAAAGGTGCCCAAGCTAGTTCTGCAGTGGAATCCGGACTTTCCCACCATGGGAGGAAGAGTGATTTGAATATCTCATTTGATCACTTTGGTGTTTTTAATTTAGTGTCCCTCTAATCAAAAGTAAGGAACAAATGACAGCCTGTTCCTGTGCAAGTGGATGGTGGTGGTGTGCCACTCCCGACGGCAATGCCTGGAGGAGGGCGTGCTCTGAACTACGTCTCCCATCGGCCCGTGCTCGCCGGCTGAAGGAAGCTGTCACGTCACGGCGGTGCCTCCTGGACTTCGGGCAGAGATTTTAAGCCCGGGGAGCGACAGGCGACTTGACTCCCGACGAGCCTGTTCCACGTAGCCCGTGTCTCTCCAAAAGCAAGCGGAGCTCCCTCCCCAGCAGCGCTGGGATGGCGGTGCGGGTGATGGTTCTGCCTTCCCTCAAGTGTCTGTTCGATGACCCGGTGCAGATCCGTGTGGCAGGTCTGCTGCCGCAGCAGGAGGTCACCCTCCGAGCCAGCCTGCTGGATGAGAGCGGGGAGCAATTCCAAGCTCACGCTCGCTACAGAGCGGGGAGCAACGGAGAGCTGGACCTCAGCCGGTCCCCGTCCCTGGGGGGCAGCTATTCGGGAGTGGAGCCGATGGGGCTGCTGTGGTCTCTGCAGTCTAAAGTGCCCTATAAGCGGCTGGCAAAGAGGAATGTGCTGACCCCTTACTGTGTGGACTTGGAAGTGTATGAGGGCCACGGGGACATGAGCTGCTTGCTGGGAAAATGCACCAATGAACGATGGTTTTTAGGAGAGGGTGTGAAGAGGATTCCAGTCAGAGAAGGCCGTTTGAAAGCAACCCTCTTCCTCCCTGCTGGTGAGTTTTAATGCCGTTCTGGTTTTCCAGGTGTGACACCACATGCTGTGCCCCCTGGCCCCTGGATGGGCTCAGGAACCCAGAGCAAAGCCTCAGCGAAGCCTCAAGTTCTCTTAACCTGCACCTGGTGCAGCTGCTTGGATCCTCACAGAGGGAAAAGTGCTTGTTGTCCAGGCGGGTCAAGTGCTGAGGCAGGGAGGGATGCAGGGATGAAAGCAGTGGTAACACAAGGTGTCTTCTGGCTGAGGGGTCAGGACCTCTTCTGCTGTGAGAGCTCTGGCGCAAAATGCGTTTATTTCTTAGCTCTTCTGTTTAGCTGACAAGATGAAGAGGCCTTCAGCAGAGCTGTGAGGTGTGACAGCCCTGGCTGTGGAGTGAGGACTCAGGAGGCGTGATGGGAGCGCTGGACTTGAGCTGCAGCCAACCTAGGCTGCTCCAGCAGCTGCCATGGATCTTCCTGCAGGCTTTGGACTTGTCTCTGTCTCTCTCTTTGGCTAAGGAAAAGGCAGATGTCTACCTTGTTGAGCAGCTTGACCACATGGGATACTTAGGAAGATAAGAGACACATGGGGAAAAGCAAGGTCTTTAATTAAACAGGTGCCATATTTCACAGCTCTGTACAGAGATAGTGCTGAAACTGGATCCTGTATAAAGCTGCTGTGAGCCTGAACTCTTGATGCTCCTTGAGCATTACTTGAATGAGAATATCTTGCTCTGTAATGAATAAAAAGTCCTCTGGCAGCTTCTGTGATACCAAATCTTGTAGTGGAAGTCTGAGTATAAGAATGGGCAGAGCAGCAGCAGGAAAATAAATTCCTATGGCTGCAGGAGGAGAACTGGAAAGCTCAGTGGTAGTTGCCCACATCACACTGAAGCCTGAGTTGGCATAAGCCAGTGCTGGCATTTGTGGTGCACTTCATAATCCAAGTATTCCCCCCCAGGAAAACCTGCCAGCACAGCTTCTGAATAAGCTGTTTGTTCATCAGTCTCCAATGGCCTGAGAACATCTAGGCCAATGTCTGCTGATATTCATGGTGGAAGAAGGATGCCCAGCGTGAACTTCCTATAGTGAATTCCTAAGAGAGAGAAGAAATACCTGAATTGGTGTCCTTACAGTGTTTGTGAGTGTGCTTGAGAATGACATCCCCTGTGGAAAGTTTCAGAGGATGCTTTCCTTCTGATATCTGCTGTCCTGATATGTGCTGAGGGGGCACTACTGAAGGGATGACTGTAGAAACTTTTTGATTATATATATACATGCCTTTCATTGCAGGATCTGGTCCATTCCCTGGACTTATTGATTTGTATGGAACAGGAGGAGGTCTTGTTGAATACAGAGCAAGTCTTTTGGCTAGCAGAGGTTTCGTGACACTGGCTCTTGCTTACATGGCCTATGAAGATCTTCCTGCTGTGCCAGAGGTTCTTGAAATGAGCTATTTTGAGGAGGCTTTGAACTTTTTGAGGAAGCAGCAACAGGTGAGAGGCTAATGATGGTAATCTTCCTGTAGGAAACTATTTTCTGGTTTTCTAATTGGAATGCTCTATGCCACTAAATGCACTTAAGTATCTAAGATGCTATAAGGAGACAGCATTATCTGAATGACAGCATGATCTGAGAGATGAAAACCTCGAGTAGCTAAATAGCTTGTTTTGCACAGTGTGTTGTAACCGTGCAAACCAGTCTTAGTGTAAAGTTAAATCAAAGCAGTTCCTGAAGTAGAAGGGTAAGATTTAAGATTTAATTTAAAAATCTGAAGATTTTTTTATGTTTTATGGTCTTGAAGTTTATATAAAATTTCATAAAGGTCATAAAAGACCTTTAAGTGTACATAAAACTTCCTGCTTAAGCAGGGAATCTTAATTTTTTCCCCTACTTTTACATAGAATCATGGAATAGTTAGGGTTGGAAAGGACCTTAAGGTCATCCAGTTCCAACCCCCTGCCATGGGCAGGGACACCCCACACTAAAGCTCACAGCTGTCAAGATTTTAGGGGGAAAAAAATCCATTGATTTTTTTTTTTTCTATTTCTGAGATGTTACAGGCTTCAGATTCTGAATAAGTTCCACAAGACAATATTAAACCACTCTAACAACAGAATCCCTTACAGTTGTAGCACTGGAGAGTGTGCCATGTCTTAAAAAGCTGGGGCTGTATTAGGACAAGTATGTGGGATGAGAATGAGGATACATTGCTATAAAAGCATCTCACTTAAGCCAACAGAGACCAAGAGAAGTCAAGTAGCATTCAAACTGAATGGAATGCTACTTAATGTGGTATTCATTCCACAACGTTGTTTATTTTCTAACATATGGACCCCAGGAATGTAGCCAGTGTGAGAGCAGCATTCAGCCTTGCTTGTTTGTCTTGTTCCTCATAGAGCCCTGAAACTCCCAGAGTATCTTACAAGACACACATAACAAACTGAATCTAGTGTGAAGAGCCTTCACTAGAAATAAGTTGATTTAAATAGTTATATGGCTTACTCAGCCTCAGGTGTGATGAACCTTCTGGTTCCAAGACAAAACAGATGATAACAGGTCAGCTGCAGGAGAGTATAAAGAACCAATGGCATGGAAGAAAATAATGCAAGTAAACCCATAAGAAAGTGGTTTTACCAAGGGGACCTGAGGAGGGAAGATCAAGGGGGGGTCAGAGGCAGGAGCAGTAGAAAATACAATAATGAGAGCAAATGTGTAGCCAGAATGTGGAGGAAGCAGAGGCTTTGTCTACAGAGGTCAACAGGAGGAGAAATGTTGAAGAGTTTTGAATTCAAAGTCATTCTTGTGGAGGTTCAGCAAAGGGATAGATATGGGAGTGTTATAACATGAATAGAGAGAGGAGAGGGGTAAAATGGTGTTAGTCAGATAAGGGATGAGGAAGCAGAACTGGAGACCTTCTGTCAGCCCAGGAAATGAGGAGTAGTTGATAATGGTGTTTTTATAACTGTGTTTCAGGTGAAAGACACTGGGATTGGCATTTTGGGCTTGTCTAAGGAGCCGATCTATCCCTTTCCATGGCCACATTTCTACCTGGCGTCAAGGCAGTTGTGAGCATATCTGGAAGCGGTTTTAATTCTTTCATTCCTCTGAAGGGGGATGGCTTCACTATTCCTACCCACCCATATAATCTGGGGAGGGTGAAGACCAGTGATGATTCTGGCCTAGTAGGTTTTTCAGATGTCCTAGATGATCACAGGGACCCAGCAACTTGGGATTGCCGCATTCCCATGGAAAGATCCTCGGCCAAGTTCCTCTTCCTGTCCGGCCGGGATGACATGAACTGGAAAAGTGACCTCTATTGCCAGGATGTTGTTCAGCGCCTTCAGCAGTGTGGACGAGAAGTGGAGTTTTGCTCCTATCCTGGAGCAGGGCACCTCTTGGAGCCACCATACTTACCTCTATGCCAGGCTTCGATCCACAAAGTGCTTGGGATGTTTGTGCATTGGGGAGGGCAATGGACGGAGCATGCTAGAGCCCAAGAAGATGCATGGCGCAGGATACAGGCCTTTTTCTGGCAGCACTTGATAGACTCAGACATCCCTAAGAGCAAGCTGTAGTGGAAGCTGTCAAAGATGCTGAGCAGGGTTGGTATTTCAGCTCTCACTGACTCTTGGAAACTCATTTGAAGTTTCCTGGACTGCCTTCTTCTTACCCCCACTGTTACATAGCTTTTATTTTCATTCCTAAGTAATTTTCCACTTTTTTAGTAGAATTTTAGTTGTCTTCTGGCCCCAGCTGCACTGCAGGTTGGCACCATCTGATCTACCTGTGTGCTGTTGTCACCTGAGAAAGCCCAGCTTCTCATCATGCAGGTCACATTTGTACTCTGTAACCATCTTAGACAACACATTAGTACACTTACCTTTCCTTGTAGTGTATCATTTCCTCACAGTTCTTATAAAAAAGGGTTGTGGCAGTTCTGATCTCAACTAAGTAAAGAGGCACTCTCCTGACTTATTCTGAAGTGCAGTGATAACCATTTTTTTCTGCTACCTCAAAAACCAGAAGTGACTCTAACTCAGGTTGCATTGGTTGTATATCCTGCTGATGCGGATAAGTTACATATCAGGGTTATGTATTAGGGTTATATCATTACTCAATAAATACAATGTGTATATGAGTATGCACAGTTTGTTTGAAGTTATCTGAATGAAGCCTTTGTCTTTATGCCTATAAATACATAGACAGCAATCCTGGTGTGGTCACAAACTGTTTGCCTTGTGGAAGAGTTGATACACGGAAGTCCTTACATCCTATCGGTAAGAGGAGGGGTGGAGTTTGCAGTAGGGGTCTGCACAGTGCTGAAGATGGGGATGATACAGATGTGCTGAGTACCTGCTTTTGAATGTTGAAAATTACCATTTTGGAGAGAAAGAATAAAGCCACTGCTGCTGAGTCCCCAGGAGCCTGGTGGAGTGGGCTTCTGGAAAAATACATTATAGGAAATTCCTAGTAAAAGGAAAAATACTTCCATCAGTAAATCAATAATATGGTCAGTGATGGTTTCATACCAGCTGTTATGTTGTTACACTCATCAATCAGGTACAAGGAAAAGTGTGTTGAAACTAGAGGTTAAAGGGTGAATCCATCGATGACAATAGCACATGGGACCCCTTTGTTTCGTCACTCTGGAATGAAAGCTTTGCTACTGAGTTAAAAGCCTTTTTTTATCATGTGGATGGCAGCTGGCAGGAAAGGCTGAAAAAGCTGGTTGAGCTGAGCAGCTCAGTGCCACATACAAACAGGAAAACCATAGAATCCAATATGACATGAAAATATGCCAGCTGGCTCGGTTCTTTATAAATTAAACTCAAGTTTGAAACTTGGTTTCAGGAGATAAAAACTGGAAAATGGTGGGAAACTAATACAAAATAATGGGAAATGGCCTAACTTCCATAAAGTGCTAGTGCTTGTTTTTAAGCACGTTCTTTAGCTGAAGACTTTGACTACTTAATATTTCATTGCTGAAGAGATGACTTGAGACAAATGAGGCCAAAATCACGTTTTTTCCAGGATAGCGTCAAAAATTCTTCTCATTGCAGCCTACAGAGTCAGGTTTCTCCTGGTTTCTCCAGGCCTACAGAATACAGATGGCATTATTCAAGAGCAATGTGAAAGCTATTATTTAACTAAATATAATTGACCTTTAGCTGCAAAAGGGAGCCTATATCAAGCATAACTGGTATCACTAATACAAATTGGATGGGGAAAGCTGTTCTTGCATTATGCTTGTAATTGAAAAGGGCTTCAGATAAAACAAAGCATCAAAGAACTGGCTTGAACCAGAAGATCTTGGCTTGATGCTTACATCAGTCATCCCTTTGTTTAGCAGTTTGCATTACATTTCTGTTATGAGAATGAGAAAAGCTTTTGACAAGTCTCTTAAGAAACAATTTCTCATGTAAGCTGCAATGAGCAAATTTATTATGAGGGAACAGCACATCTTGCAGGGTCTTTTGGGGCAGGATGATTTCCCTGGCTAATTTGGAATCAGGCAACAATAGAGATTGCTAATTTTCCGGTGCATTCTTTCTTAATATGGGAAGGTGATTTTCCTTCTTTGCTCTGATTCAACTTGTGGTGTCTTTACACAGAAAGGAGACTCCCCCAAAAGAAGAGAAAAATCATGTCCTTGAGTGAATGTCTCTAAACTGTAGCCTTACTGCCCAACCCTACGAATCTGGATGAATGTCACATAAGTTATTTGAAGCATATATAACATATTAATTGAAATTAAGTGTCCCTGAAGCAGGCCACAGACTGTTTGCAAAGTGTGAGACCCTTGGACACAGTTTATCCTTTTCATTGTAAGCTTTCTGTATCACAATCTAGATGATTTTCTTTACATAGCTGCATCCTGCTGTCCTATCTACTCAGTAACCCTCCATGAAAAGCTCCTGGGACTTCTAACAGTTTGGAAAACATTTGGGCAGTGCATGGAGCAATGGTGTCCTCTGTACTTCTCAAGGCTTCTTGAAAAAGCTTATGGGGTTCTTTCCCCATACTTTGCCATACGTGTTGTTAGGCTGTGTGTAATTGAGAAGGAAAGAAGTTCTTCATGTTCTTTTGGCCTAAAAGTGCCAAGTCCAATCAGGTGTTTAAGTGAACACAAGCTAAAGCTCATCCTGATGTATTTTGATACATGTACAGTGTAACCTGGGGAAAACTGCAGAATGAAAGTGGTCAAAATGCCTTTAGTAGAGAGAAGTGAACCACAGGTGCAGAAGAGGTGAAACCTCTGAAAAAGTAGCTCTACACTGAGCACTGTGCCGCTGCAGTGGGTGTTGAGGCTTTGGTGGAATTTTACCGCACACTATATTGAACAAGGAAATTTCAGTGTAAATGTGCCCCTGTAACGCTGGTAGCTTCTTACCAAAGGGCAGCAGCGTCTCTGGATGGATCCTGCAAGCAAGGTTGTTTTGTGAAGGAATGAAGTGAAAGATGAAAATACACATTGTGCAGTGTAATTGGGAAATGACCTTTCTCCATTCACTGTTTATGTTTCCTCTGTGGTTTTGGAAGTTTAAAGATTATCAGGGACTTTTGTAATGTATTACCAGATTGTCTATTATCAAGCTGTGGGATAAGGCCAACATTTAATAACAAACTAAAAACAGTAAAAATTTTTGATATATTAGTATTTTGCTGAGAAACGTATAATTCTACCAATTCAGGGAGAAAAAAATAAGTCACTGTTCTGCACATTTTAGTGCTCCATACATGGCATTCAGAAATAGAATCTGAGCCAAATGTAGTATTAAGTGCATAGAAAGCGATACTTTGTTTGAAGTTTGGCTAGAAGGAAAATTAGTGTTGCCAACGAACTAATGCTTCTTGCAGCATTTACTGCAAAACATCACTGCCATTTGTCAGTGTCCAGGATAAAAACCAGAAATGCAAAACTCCCTTTTTTTCAGACTCTTTCAAATTTTTCCATGCATAATCTGCATTAAGCCTAAAATGCCTGGGCCTGACTCTAGACAGCACTTAGAGATTAATTATTATTAATTAATTAATTAATTAATGAACTACATTCTATTAATTTTGGCTTTTATCTTTTCAGTGACTTAAGCCACTGAACATTTGATATCTTGCATTTAGGTTGTACATTTGTCTGTATTAAAGTCACTGCAGTGAAAGGTGTGGGTTTATGCTGCAGTTTAACTGTTTTAAGGGTACCTTGCTGCCCAATGTACAGTCATGCCTTTTCCCTGCTTGGTGATCTAATTGAGAGGTAACCCTGTAGACAAACAGAAACCACAGAAGGTTAAAATCTTACACCAGATCAGAGAAGGAAGCAGCAGGAACACGCATAGGGTTATTGGGAGAAACTGGGGTGAGTCATGTTGTGTCTTTCAGGGCCAGTGTGCCCTTGTGCCAAACCAAGATAACCGAGTAACTCCAGCAGAGTTTGTAGTTCTGTTTGTAAGAGCTGATTCTAACTGATGCTCTGTTTCTGTACACAGTGCAGTGATTGCTCGGTGGCTCACTGTGTGCTTTTTAAAGTTCTGAGCTAGTTTAGTGTTTAGATTTTTGGAATCAAACCAAGGGAGCCCAGAGGTGGCTCCTATTTCCATGTTGTTCATTTCGAGCTGAGTTTGCTGTTACCGAAAGGAACACACATGACACTGCTTTGGATGTGCTTGGTTCAAAGTAACGTTTGGAACAAGCAGGTAGTTTGGCCCTGTATGTGTGTAAGAGCTAGCAGGTCACAGAACATCCAAGTCTGGGTGCAGAGCCAAGTGTTGGCTGAACAGACCAACTGTTAGGACTGGGCAGGAACAAAACTCTGGGAAAAGCGATTAGCATCACAGTAGTGGAACACAGGTATCGTAAGTGTTACAAGTGGGCTCCAACTCTCAGTAAACCCTCTCTTAAATCCCTGACATGCAACTCCAGGCTGCTGCCAGTGCACTGACGAGAGAGCACAGTGCTTTAGCTTCGGGGATGTTCCAGTAGAGCGTGCACTGGCTGTTGGAATGTGGAGCATGACAATGCTGTTTTCCAGTGGAAGGCCCTTATTTGCTGATAAGGGCAGTTTTTCACCTTGCAAGAAAAGTTTAGAAGTGGCAGTTGGTGTGTGGGCATTCTTCTCTCAATTTAGCTGTTGTTCTGAATAACTCCATGGTCTCCTTTCTTACAATATATGCAAATGCAACTTGAAAACGTGTTTGCGCTGTATCTATCAAACTATACCTGGCTGCAACTTAATGGTGAAGATTCATGTTCCTGTTTGTACTGTGAGGTAGGTAAATATTAACGCTGTAAAGCCTTCTGAAGCCTTTCATTATTCTGGTAGCCTTTTGTAACCTTCCTGACTATTTTCTATAGGATGGATTATAGTTCAAGAACATAATCACATGCTACCCTTCCCGCTAAGTTCAGGATCAAGGTTATAATCCTGCTTATGGGTCCATGCTTCTAAACAAACATATGAAACAGGTTGTGCTGGAGTGTGTACTAGTGATTGACTATTGCAGCAGTGTGCAAGGCTTTAAATAAGATTAGGTACCCTGGAGATCCCTGCTGAATACCTGATCATCTTTTGCATACTAAAGGCACAGTGGCTCATAAACACAGTTGTTCTGGTGAGGAGGGTGCTTAGAGAGTGCAAGAACAGCACAGAGCGGTCACAGTTTGCGACATTGGGAAAAGGGGAAACAACAGAGAAAAAAGTTATTCACAGTGAGAGCGGTTGAACACTGGAAGAGGTGCCCAAAGAGGTCATGAAATCACTGCCTGTGAATGTTTTTTAGTGGAAAGCAGTGTAACTTTGGACATCATGCTTTGATCAGATGTCTGGATGAGATTACCTTGAGGCCCATTTCCAGTGTTTTGGGATTCTAAGAAATGGCATATTGAGGCTCTGTTCTCCAGCCTGAAGTGCGCTAGCTTGAAATGGAAGGAATGGTTCATGAGGTGTTAAGCACATATTTGTTTATTCTTTTTAATTGTATACACCACTCATGCATTATATCCACATTCAGAACAGGTACAGGAACCTGTGAATTGCTTTAACACATGCGTGAATACCTCAGGAGGGAATGTGGTATCTCTTCCTCTCTTCTGGAATGTGTACCTGCCTTGGGCATTGTCTTTAATGGAAAATGAGGGATAAATTTAACCAGGCAGTGAATGACACAGTTGAAGTCAGTTCTGTTGAAACAGGCATTCAGGAAAGATTCCTCTCGTCAAAGAAGAAAGAACATACTGCAATATCTGGGGGGGAGTGGGGGAGAGGAGGGGAGGAGTGGAACAGATTCCAGCCTGAGAGGAACTAGCAGAGTATTGAAAAGATGCTACCCTTGGATCTAACAGGAAAACATTTCCATAGAGCACTTGGGGATCTTAAAGATATCTTGCAGATGGTTTTATTGAGTGAAATCTCTGAGTACTGTAGGTACAAGCCAAAGAAACAGCTAAGTGGTGGAAGAGGTTTGTTGATGAATGAAAAGAATAGTATATCTCTTGGAGACACCAGTTCTTACTTTTATGTTGTTCTGTTTGCTGTTCCCCACTGAACATTGACAAACCCCGGAGAAACAGTTGGCAAGTGGTGGTGAGTGAAGCTGTATGTGCCACCCACAACACACCTTCCATCCAAAGCTGCTGGTAGAGACCCAACCCTTGCTTTTAAGTGATGACAGACTTCTAATTACTGCACGAAGCTCTGTCTTAGTGCAGTTTTAGTCAGCTTATACTGGAACAGTGCAAAGAGGTAATGCTTGAGAAAACTGGATGTGAGGTTGACATCTGACTCATGCTTCATTTTGTGTATAGGCTTATTTCTGCCCTTCCTGTCAGATTTGACATTACAGTCCAAGCCTCCCTATAGATGACTCCCATTTCCTTATAAAAAAATGGAAGAAGAAAAGGCAAAAGAGTGTCCTGCAGAAAATTTGTGCATTTGATTTGTCAGGATGATCCCCATAGAAAAGGAAAGGTCGTTATTTCAGAGATGCCTAGATTTTCTCGGGGACAGGGGTTTTGCCTTCAAAACTCACCATGAAATTAACTTTGCTAAAATGTGACATAAGAAATTTGATTTGATAGTGGTATTCCTGTCACAGCCTCTGTAAGACTCCGTATCCTTCTCAATCTCACTTACTTCAGAGGTTTGTTCATAGTTATTTTGATCAGTGAAAGGTCAATGCCCTCAGCCTGTAGTCACTGATTTATTATCTTACACTCTTGCAAATGATTTCCAATACTTTTTATCATCATCCTTAAGCTCCATGGAATAAAATATCGTGGCTTGTTTAGAAGTGATCCATTACCAGTTCTGTTTCCTTGCACTGTCTCACAAATGAGACAAGGTTTTTTTCACTAGTTTCTACTATACAATGGGAAAACACATAGAAATATTTCACTCTAGCCCAGTACATGCAGTGGAATTTCAGTATGTGCAATACCTAAAATCAAAATCATAACCCAGCAAGGCAAAATGAAAGATCAACTAAATTAAGTGTAATTAGAGATATAAACTATGCATTTCTAAGGAAACAAAAGGCAAAAAGTGCATTCAAGGAGTATCAATTCTTAATTTTCTCCCTTTCATAAGGGAAGTATGTCAGTGTGTGTGTGGGTATGGGTGTATATAAATGTGTGTTGAAAGGAGGGTAAGAATGGGGAATGGAAAGAAAAGCTAAAACAGAAGATTAAAAAGAAGATTAACCCCTGCTGTATTGTAGTTACTTGTATGGTTTGAATACTTGTACAGTGTAGAATGTAGGGTCCCCAGCAGTATTCTTCTGCCAGGAGACGTACATATGCAAGTGGAAGCAGGATGGCTCGGGTTCCAATCAGATGGTCTGTCTGAGTGCAGTGTTAGAGGGGTTAAGTATGATAACCACTGCCTGTTTCAGGATTTATAGGACAAGTATGGTTGAAAGATGCCAATTGCTCAGCCACAAGATGAATCCAGTTTTCCTTTGTAAAACAATGAATGACAGCATGACCGGCTACCACAGGACACAATGCCAACTTAGGAATGCCAACTGAATTCTGTATTTTGTATACTTTCATAACGATGTGCTTTTGCAATCGGTTATTATTAATACAGTTATTGTCTTGAGATGCTGACAGCTAATGTTGCTATGAAGAGTTAATAACTGCTTTTCATCACTGTGGACAGGTTATACAAATGTTCTCAAGATCTCTCACTTCGAGGTTGATGCAGAAAGCAAGGAACAAGTTCTACTCACTGCGTTTCTTGTTGATTCCATTCGGATTTTCCAGTTACTAATTGGACATGAAAATAACACGGTCCTTTGTTCTCAAACTGCTACAGAGTCCTGAGGTAAGAAAGTTATTTAAAACAGAAAAATCTCTTTTCCTCCTGTTGGGGAAAGATCAGCTCTTGATTGAGAAACTCTCTTGTATCCTTAAAGATAGGTGGTAAAAATCTCCTTTAAATAGCCATTATAAAAGCTGGGGCTCTCCATGGGGATTAGGAGGCTGAAATTCATGCCTTAGTTATGCTTGTTCAGCTTCTCCCACTTTCCAGTCTAGTGTTCTGATCAGCGGGTTGTTGATTATTGATATATAGGTGGCTATGGTGGGTTCAGAACAAAGTCTTGGTTTTAATTCCACATTAGACCAGTAAGTTAGGAAATCTTGGTGTTTTTTTATGGAATAAAAGCTTTCTTTTTTCCACCATTACGTTACACATCATATAATGTGGAATTAGTCTTTTGGTAATTAAGCTTCCTTAGGATATATGGCTCGTGCTGCTCTTCAGGTTTCCCTTGATTCATCTGGAATATTATGCCCAGAAGAGGAAGACTGGAGATAAACATTAGCTTTTTAGTTTGTTTTTAGTTGTCTCTGGCTACTCAGTGCATTTTGTACATCCTGAAACCCATTGTATGCTAACAAAAGAATTCCTCGGAAAAAGCCAACCCCATTTATCTCCTTGCATGGCCTCTTCATCTTCTGCGGCATGAAAGAAAGCTTTGATGCTACAAAGCTTTGGAAATGCAAAGCACTGGGAAGTGCCAGTGCCCAGTAGTTCCTAAGCAGAGAGAGTTCAGTCATACTCAGGCCAGAGCTGTCTTTTCTCTCCACTTAAATTTTCTGCTTGTTCTATCTGCTTTCTATGCATTTCCTTCACTTGTGTCTGCCTGATAAGCCATATAAAATACAGCTCATGCAGGATGGTAGTGGGCTGAGGCAGGTAATACCGTTTTACTTCTCAATTCACAGACTGAAGAAAAATAGTTCATTTTTTTAAGAACATTTGTTCCCTGTCCTTTGTGTGTGCAAGTTCTCCCTCTGGGTTGAGAGGAGAGTAGAGATTTTTAAGAGAGTGATTTATTATCCCTCTTCATTCCTTTCAGTTCATAAGGCCATTTAGCTTTCCAGTGCTTCTGCTTTGCTTTTTTTCTCTCTGCAGAAGAGTATAATTTTCATTATGTTCATTATCATTTTCATATCATGTTCATTATCAATGAACATCAGTTCAGACCTCAAAGGAATGCAATTTTCTGGGCTCAGGAAGGAATCCAGAGGTTAGTCTCATAAATTCTATGTATGCTCTGCGGCTGTTCCAGCTCTTAGCCAAGTTCGGCAGTAGGGTCATTTCATCTAGCACTCATGTAGTAAAATACATTTCTTTTATGACCTCCTAGCCAGCTGTTCAGGCTAAATCATTGTATGTACAGTCATGAGTTGACTAATGCCTGTGCATGTCTCAACTGCTTTCCTGTTATTCTGTCTGTGGAACAGTGCAAAATTCTCCTTATGAGGTGGTGTTCCTGGAAGACAGAGCCTCCTGCTACACATAAAGAATAGGCAGTGATTTTTCTGTGGGTCACGGCATGCACAGATCACACAGTCAAGGAGATCTTAGCTGGATATTGACTTAGTATAAGAAATGGAGTTCTTGGAGCAGATGAGTCTCTGTGGCCTGTAAGGATGGTTCCTCCTTGCTGTGGTCCCCAGTTTTTTAGTGTGAGGTTCCATGTGGAGACAATCAGAGATGCTTTTATCTCTGTGAGATTTTAATTCATGTGTTTTTAGGTTTTCATTAAAAAAGTGTAAAAGCTGAAAGCATGTTTAAGCTGTGAAAGCGATAGGATCAGGTCATGGGCCTCTAAACAGAGTTCTCAGGAGGAAAAGAGCAAAAAGAAAAGCAAAGCTCTGCTTTCTCAACAGCCATTCATCATCTGAATAATGTCTTACTGAAGCAGGAGGTGCTTTGATGAGCTCAGATCTCATGACACTGTTCGCTTGGCTGGCAATTCCGTGACACCCTCAGCTCTGTCTTCCTGCAGACACAGCAGAAACAGCAGGCACAGCATGTACCTACCTCTATGTTTAGGGAAGATGAACAAACTACTAAGCTCTTCTGCTGTTGGCACCAGGGCAGCTGAGGGCCTGAGCTTCTGCTGTTCATCCCTCCTTTGTCCTGGTTCCTTTGCTTTATTCTTCTCCTATGTTATCCTGTTTCACTCTGATAGGTTCTCTAAATTCTGCTTTTCTGTTTTTCATCACATCTCTCATAACAAGAATGACAACTATGAGCTGTCATTGTTGGCAAAGTTTGTAAACTGAGTTCTGTATCTCTTCTTATAGTACAAATAATCATATTATTGTGATGAAGTAGGTGTTAGGCTTTAGTTCAATTAGCAGGCTCTCAAACTACAACATACTGCAGTTAACATTAGTATAGACCTATGTCTTTGTGAGTCCACTGACTGTTTGGACTGCTGCTGCAACATGAATCCAATCTGAGAGCAGAGTGTATTGGAGAAGGAACATCTGTGTGTGTTATTGCAATAGAGAGGAGATAATATATGAAAAAGATTTAAAGATGATATTTACTTCAGGGCAGAGGGGCTCACTCAGTGCCTATGATACCGCTTCAGCCCTCCTTGTGCAGTAAGAAACGGCAGGCCTGGCACAAATTCTTGTTACAGAGGTAGACTTCTTTCATTTAAAAATAAAGTATCTGCATGTCTGGAGCTGGGCTTTAAGAATATGGAGATGCAAATGCTCTGTAGCAATGATTCCTGCAGGAAAATAGGATCCTGTCTTACCTTTATTGGCAACACATAGCTATCCATTTCCATATGTAGACTACGTTTGCCTGACAGAGGATATGTCCCCTTTCCAGCCCATAGAGTCATAGAATAGAATCATAGAATAGTTAGGATTGGAAAGGACCTTAAGATCATCTAGTTCCAACCCCCCTGCCATGGGCAGGGATGCCTCACACTAAACCATGTCACCCAAGGTTCTGTCCAGCCTGGCCTTGATATTCATGCGTTTTCAGATATATGCAACTTTTAAAGCGTGATTATCCTTATGGAAGAATCTGGAGTTTTTCATAGCTCCACAGCTCATTTAAAGTATTTTTGGTAAATTTATGTGCTATTGCTGTGAGACATAAAATGTGCTTTTGATATTTTTGGTGTAGCTGTACACTGAAACAAACACTTCCTTTATTTTTTTTTTGCATGCAGAAATATACGGAAACATCCAGATAAATAGAGCTAAATAATTAGGTACTTCACTGCATGTAAATAATAAAAACTTGGATCTTTTGCTATTATGTGAACTCTATGTACAATGTGATTGACAAAGCAATGTTTGCCCTCTTTTTCACTCAGAAAACAAAGCTGTACATATTATATGTAAATTCTTGGTTGACTTCTGTTCGTATTTAAAGGTAGTTTGACTGTTCGGCCATGCTCCTAAAATTCTATAATGTCACTTATTTGTTTGGCATCTAATATATATCAGTTAGCTGAATGAACACTGCTTTGTAACTGTGGGGTAAATTGGAAAGCAAGGGATATCATTTCGGAAAATGTTTACTCTGTGGAGCTGTCCATCTGTTTCATATGTCAAGATGGTCACTCAAAGTCTTGATCTTTAGAGGCAACAGAAGAGCAATAAATTAACTTCTAAGAACATATTTATTCAGTGCTCTCTTTGCAGGATATTTGATCACCAGCCCAGTACACATCTGCTCTCTTAAGTGAAGATTAGAAATGCGAACATTATGGAACTGAATCTGGAAAAGGCATCAAATAGAGCAGATTAATTTTGGAACTTCCTTGATTCCATGACGAAGTTATAGCATTCAGAAATGGAATGATGTTAATAGTATTTTCCAGAATTATATTTAGCAGTCTGTAGCAGCAGCATTGCTATGTCATTTGCTGGTTTTGATAAATTCACTTTGCATTATAGTGTGAAATGCTATTACTGTGGCTTTACTGATTTTGTATTTCAGTATGGTATGTGAAACAGAGCAGTAAATATTCTATCAGTAGAAATCAAAGCAGCTTTTACAGAGCTTGATGTGTCTGGCCTCTTGGTATGTCTGCTATTCTGTAGAAAAATGTACACTGAAGCAACTGTAAAGAGTCTAAAGTTTTGTATTGGCACAGCATAAACCTACAAGCAGTGGAATCTTACTTTTATATAAGTTGCATAAAATGGAGACTAGGAGAGAGAATTCTTTGTATATTTCCAATTCCTCATTTCTGGAAACCCAAGAGCTGCTCCACGACAGTTTAACAGAACTGGAAACACAGAAAGTGTACGCACTTGGAATATAAATCCCAATAAAGAGAATGAGGATTTGTTTCAAAAATCATACAGTTCAAAATTCAGTTTTTTTCAGTTCATAATACAGCCACCAATGACCTGTGGGGCAGAAGTTTTTTATAGAAGGTGTTTGTCCTCAAAATATCCATGCAGAAGGTGGGAAACTCATATTTGATCTTTTTGCCTTGATCTTTTGCCAAACCTACTCTCTCTACCCAAGGCTTCGTCCAACCTGGCCTTGAACACTGCCAGGGATGGAGCACTCTCAACTTCCTTGGGCAACCCATTCCAGTGCCTCACCA
>JBCJKH010028483.1:5839-20209 GCA_039877255.1 Loriculus beryllinus | reverse complement strand
GGAAAAAATAAAGTAACAGCCTGCTGCTGATGATCTTGATTCCAGTAACAGTTCTTTTCTGTGCTTCCTCCTCTTTTGCTATGACCAGTATTGGAAGATTTGTTGTAAAACTCTTACTCCCTTTATGTAAATCTTAAAACTACTGTGTGATATACTGCTATGATATCGCTGTAGGATCTAAAGATGCATCCTTTGGCCTCCGTGCTGTTCCTTGTGCTTTCGGTTCCTTTTGGAGCTTTCACTGTCCCTTGATGAGAACCAGACATGACTGTTTATATTTTCTTGGCTTTGAGAAATCATGATGCCTTAATAGTCTGTCCTTCTTATACTCATATGCTGTTGTCCTGTCTGAATTCTGCTGTGCCTGTCTTCAAAGCTTTTCTTGGTTATTATTCCTAAGTTCGAAGCTATTACTCTAGTTTACTTTTTTTTTTAACTGGTATTACTGGTGTTGATGGTGTCTTTCTTTCCTCTCAAATCTTCCCTTCAAGGTGATGATTTTACTGTGTTATATCAAAGCCTTCTTTTCCTATGATTTCTCAACAACTTGCTTCTTTTGCATTTCTTCATATATGGAATGTACAAATAAATATAATAGAGCTTGCAAAAAGAATTTTCACTTTGAATATTATTCTTCTAGTGCAGCAAGCTCTAAATTAAGATAAAGGAATCATGTCTTAATCACATAATGCTGTGATCAGTACATTAGAAATACTTATCTAAGTACAGTAAGTATTACATATGAATCATTTATCATCTAGCAAGATAAGAGAGTAGCTGAGTTTAGGTCAGTCTTCTATGCCTGTGTTAGCATTTTACTAAAACCCAAAAACAACCAAAAAAACCTCAAACAAAAAGACCCCAAACAAAAAACACAACAAAGAAAAAGGTGTAAAGGTCACTTTGAACAATGTGATTTTGTAGGCAAGGAGCCAGTGTCCATTTTGCATTATTTTACTTTAGCAATCACTTAGATGCCGTCCTGCTTCCAGTGTTTGACTGATATGGGTCTCCCCAAAAGTACTCTTGTTTTGATTTTTATGAAATTAAGAAATGGTGGGTCCCATAATGAGCATAATGTTTTTTCTGGTAGCTGTTGCCCAATTAGAATTGTGTTCATTTGTTAATGTCAGTATGTTTGACTGGGTTTTCTGTTTGACTGATCAAATCATCAGCGCTCAATCATTTCACAGCTCTCTTGCATTCCTTTACCATATGTCTGCTTAAGTTATAGGTGCCAGAATTTCATGCTAGTTTTTATAATACCTTGTCATAAAGCAGGTAAAGAAGTGTGGGAATGTAATCTATTTCACTATTCGGGCTAATACATGCAAAGATTATGCTGCCCCTCTTTTGTCATGATACTGCATTGTCTCATGTTTGGTTGTTCTGCATCATCCCTCCTTTATTTTCACAATTACTGCTTTCATGATGCAATCTTTAGTTATCCTTTTTCCACTTTTTCACATATTCCAGGTGGCCTTGGGTTTTTTGTTGTTTTACTCTTGTTTGATTTCTAGATCTGCAGTCTCTTAGTAAGTTTTCTTATTTTCTGTGCAAATGAGAATGGCTGTGCTTTCTTTGTACACAGCATGAAGTCATTCTGTGGCTGTGGTTCATGGTTCTAATTTAATGAGTTTGCTCTGTTAGGCTTTTGGTGAACTATTTATCTCAAACTTGTACTAGCCTGAAATACAACTCTTCAGTTGTGAAATACAGGTTTTGGTTGTTAACCACATAAAGACATTTAAAACAAAACAGATTAGGTAGAAATAAGTTCCTCTAATGTCGATTTACTTATTTTTGCCATTCTAAATGTGAGTTGAAATACTTTTATTTGGCTATGACACTTAGTTGGGGTTTTCTTTTTTTTTGTTTGTTGGGTTTTTTGTTTTCTTTTTAAGATTCTGTAAGCAAACAAATGATTTTGACCAGTGTGTTTTGTCAGCAAATGTAAAACTTATGACCAGAACTTCCTTTTTCGGTACTCATGCTCAAAGGCCTCTGAAACACCTGCACCAAAAAAGATAATCATTCAGTTGGAAAGCTGTGACTCCCAAAGCTTGTAAAATATAAACCAAGAGCTGCTTTTTAAGGAAGTTGAAAATCTAAATAGCTTCTTCCTCATTGGAGAAAGAGCGTTCTCTTCCATTCAGCTTGTCACTGGAATTTCTGTGACCTGATGTGGGAAGAAGAGGGCCTTTTAATGTTGACTTTCCTTAATGACTTGAAATGCAGTATTTAATACCATAAATACATTTAGTTAGTCTTGGAGCGTAGGTGTCAGTCTCAGAGTAATAGTGCTTTTAACACAGAGAATCACAAACAAGTCTGCTGGTCATATTGTTTCAAAGCTGATAAAGTTGGAGGAAGTTAACTCACCACATAACCTTCCTTTTTTTGAGGGGGATGGTGCTTTTCTAAGAAGCTCTAGGGATTTAGTGCTAGTCCACATGGTCCATAGCAATGCGTAACTTAAACTGTGTATTCTTTCAACTGTTAATGTAGGTGCAAGACACTGGTGTTAAATGCAGAGTATCACTACTCCCACATAAGAACTGATGTGACATTACATGCACAAATGCTAGATTTAAATCACAGTTTCTGGGCCGCTGGTAGGTTTGGTTAGTAATAATGATGAAGAGGATAACCAAAGTAACCAAAAAAACTAAACTGAAGTTTAACTTGGATTGCATATAACTATGCCCCAGAAGTGATAAAGAAAACCACTAAAGTTATGTATAAATGAAGTTTACTTTGTCAGCCTTTTCCTCCTCTATCCTCTCCTTATTTTTCTCTTACTTGCCAGTTCAGCTTATAAAACCCTTGGGAAGCAAATGTGACTTGGAATTATTAGCAGGATGAAAGCAAGACATGTCAGCATATTATTAGTTATCCATAGCTTAAAATTATCCATGGCTGGTTTAGGTTGGAGAAGTACAGAGCACATTTGTGATATAGGAAACCCCGCTCAGGTCTGAGTGATCTTGAAGCAAAAACTAACTGCAAGAATTCATTCTTCTCTTGGTTAGGTGGATCTGTACAGGGGGTAACATCACTTCCTCCTGATGTGTTTCCTGGCAGATTCAGAGAACTTTTGTCACATTTACCCTATCTCTAACCATGTCAAAGCTGCTTTGAGAATAACTGTAAAGGAAATCCATGATTGTGCTAGTTGTCTCCCCCACAGTTTAAACTTTTAGCACTGTTTCGTTAGAATGAAGCCTTTCTATGACCTCTGTTTAATAACTTTTCCAAGTACTGACTGTTGAGTAAAGAAATTGTTTCCATCTTTTCAAATTACAGGAAACTTTTTTTTTTTACTCTTATCAATAGTGGTGTGTGATGTTAGTGATGTTTTTTGAAAGTCTAGAATGAGTCACTGTAAAGTCACTGAAAGGACACTAGTTACCACATTTACCCTTTTTAATAAACTTCATTTACATTTTTAATGCAGTGTCTTTTGCCACACAGTAAGAGTTTAAAAGCCTCCCCTGAAAAGAGGCTGAGGCAGATTGTTACCAAGTAAATGTTTCTAAGTCAGAAAAGATCAAAGCAAGGGTGTTAAGGAAATGTCCAACCCTCTAGACATTTTTAGTAAAGATGATACACGGTTACCTGAGGAACAGCAACTGACTGGTATGCCTGGATTTTGGCTGCCTAAAGCATTGGGTTTTCTTCTCTGTGTTAAGTTCACAGTTATTAAATTGAAAATAATCTTAGATTTTTTAATTATAATTTAAAATAGCTGATTTTCTTGTTGATGTCTCTTTTCCTACTCTGATCATCAAGAGTGTTAGAGAAAACTTTGTGCTTGTGTTCCTCTTGAGATGAAACACCTGCAACTGAAGTTTGATTACACTGATCTTCTCTATCTTACATTTAAATGTCAGTTGAGCTTAGTGCCTCCAGCATGTTCCAAGAGGTTTCCAGTGACATGGTTATTTATGTTATTTAAACCTTATGACTACTATACTTGATTTTTAGGGGATACTGTACAGTAATGGTTCAGGTATTTAAGATCAGGATTCTCTGAAGCAGTCTGTCCCTGCATTCTTGTGTTGCCAGTGTATATCGTGGTCCTGTGCTGCTTGAGCTCCACATGCGCGGTAGTTCTCAGTAGGCATTAGGTTTGCTTCTTGAAACTTGCTGCTGCTGCTTTTTGAAGGTACAGACAAATTGGTTTTGAAAGCCAAACAAAGGAAGATTTAAGCATGGTGACAACCGTGAATCTCAACTGATACTTTCTGTTGGGCAGGATTTTTCCTCATGCTAAGAAGCAAGTTCTGGGGGAACAGATTTTCTTCTTGGGAGTTGGTGTAACTTTTGGTATGCATGCAAGTACAGTCACTTTGTATTTCAAAGCAAGGTGAGAGAGGTGAGAGCTTCCAAAACTGAAGGGGCCTAAGTGAGTTCTATTTTAGCGCCTGTTTTTTGATCTGTAGGGCTCACTTCCTGCTTTGCTGCCCATGCTACTCCCTCCACTATATACACAGCCTCTGAGGCAGGAGATTGGGTGGTGTATTGTTGGCTTTCTACACTGTTAACCAAGTACCTTTCCTTTGAGCGAAGGTGATACATGACCACGAGGGTGTTTGCTTGCCTGATAGAAGGTTTTCTGACCCTCTTAGTGCCTGTAGAGTTGGTCTGTTGGAAGAGACCCTAAGACTGGATAGAGCTATTAATTTTCAGAAGCAGCAACATCAAGATGGTGGATCTTTAATTACAGTGTAACACCAATTGGCATTACTTTTCTAAAAACCCTTCTGGGAAGAGGAGGTAGGCACTGCAGGGAAATGGGTGTAGGGATTAATTCACATATGACTGCAGGGGTTTTTAAACAAAATGTCTAGATCACAGAATTGTCTAGCTTTCATTATTTTACTATTCTGAAAATGTACTTTGCTTATTGATATGTTGTCTGTCTTTTTCACTGTATGTTAACTTTGAACTCAAAATGACTATTATTTGCCTAGAGATCAGCTATTCTGTGTTACTGTGACCTCTCCAAGTACCACAGATTTTCTATAATAGTGCTCTCTGTCAAAAAAACAAAACCCAAACAACAGAAAACAACCCACATTCTGTATGCATAAAATTAGGTTAAAAGTAAATAAATAATGAACAAACCAAACATGGAGGTCACCAACTGTTTATGCTGTTTCCTTTTAAAAGGTGTGATGTTCATTCCTTAAAGACATATAATTGTAAGTAGAGTCTTAACATTCACTTCTGACCTAGTACAGTTGACCTGAGTACAAAACAGAAGTACAAAACTTCTCAAGCACAGTATAAAACCAATGCAGGGTGAAATGCCTGGTTCCTACTAAAGTGAATGCTACAATAGGAAGCATTCAGTTAAATTTAAGCTACATGAAAGAAATTTTATTTATCTTATGTTAGTGGCGCTGTATGGTGCCTTACAGTATGGTAGGGAAGAATGGAAAACACTCATCTCCAGAGAAGCAAATGAATGATAAAGAGCTGGTAGTTATTCCTGGAAGATTATTATCTTCAGTTGCCCTGCAGTAGATCAACTAACTAAATAAATGGAACAGCCATATCCTGCAGATAGCAGGCTGAAGATGCAATCTGCAAGAATTCATCAGTGTTATTGTCTAAGGTCCTTTCTTTTGTTAAACCTCTATTCAGTACCTGTTGTATATTTACTTCCCAGTTTCTGTCCCACTTTGATGTCACTACCTAGCTAATTCCCTGTCCCTCTATTTCTTGGTGAAGTTTAATTGATGTTATGAAACAAATAGTAACATTTATATTAATGTCAGTTGCTTCATGACTAGATCAGTCTCAAGAGTTAGAAATTGTATCTATGTAATACGGTATTTTGATTAAAAACACTAGGAAGTTATAATCAGTAATAGGTAATATGCTGTATAATATAGGGTAGATTGAGAAGCAAATCTAGAATTACAGAACTCTTGGTAGAAAGTGTTACGTCTTTGTGACAGATACCACCAGATAGTAGGGAACGCTGTTTCATATTGCTTGTTATGTTAGAAGGAAATGCCATGTTGAAGTTTCCTGCTGACAGTTTTTCTATTTGACTTCTGTCAAGCTGCCCTCATGAAAAACTAGTGTTGCTCGCACAATTAAGTTACTCACATTAAAATTTGCCTTTGAGTAACAGAAGCCAAAAGGAGCCAGAAACTAATCTGAACTTCGTAAAAATACAAAATGTGACTGGAAAGTGAAACAGTTTTGCAGATCATAGGACTATTTTGTACCTGTATGAAAATAAATATATGTATTGATGAGACAGCTTCTTAGTTTCAAAGAATGTTGGGTGACTTAAAGATGGTAACCTGGCAGGTAAAACTATTTTTTTATAATTTTTTTTTTATAAAATAAATGCTCTGGTTCGTTTGAAACATGTAAACTTTCAACTGGCTATTTATTTATTCTCTAAATTAGATTATTTTGGTAAGAATTAAAAAATATATAAATGCTGTAGTGTCTGACCCGTGCATGTTTTGCAGGGTTTGCTACTGCATCTGTATGAGTGTCTTTAAATAACTACATTAATGGTGTGATCAATTTGGCTTATTTAAAAGCCAAGGTAAAATTTTGTATTTGCTCAGAGATGAATAGCAGCTGTCAAGACAACTCTGATACCTCACCCTAAAATTTCCTTTGTCATCTTTTGAATTTACCTACTGTAGACAGACTTTGTAGCTTATAGAACTTAAATAGCTTATTTACTTAGCTGGAAATACCTGATTTCTATTGCAGTCAGATAGAAGGATCAGCTTCTGACCTCTAGTGTTCCGAATGTTGCAAGATGAAGTTATAGCATGACTTTTTACATATGCTTGTATAAAATGCCATTGCAGGGTTCTTTTTTTGTGCTAAGTGTGTTTTTTGTGATTTCTGAGCCCTGCAAAATCTGTAGTTCTGAAAGGAAAACTGAAACTTACTTGTCCTTCACTGATAATGAGGATCTTGCAAGACAGGCTTATGGCTTCCATTCAACTGGCTGGAGCTAGAGTCAGTTCCTCTAAGAGCAAATATACATGTCAAATTATTCTGCAATACCTGCATTAATATTACAGTGTTATTTATGGAACAAGAAGTAACAGTAAACCCACTTAAATATAATGAAAAGTATAACTCCCAAATATGGTATACTCTGTATAGTTTACAGTAGCAGCTTCCAGCTATTTGTGCAGTGCCAAGCTTAAGCTAGTAAATTATGTTGCTTCTGCTGTTAGCTTATTCTGACTTAACTTCAGAATGCCTGTTTGATGTCCTCTTGTCCTCAGTTTGAATGTAAGCTCAGCTGTTTATTGCACTCTCAATTTAAAAGCACTGTGACATCTGTCTTCTATTTATGGTAAATCCTTGCTTTACTCTTACTTTGTGATATTATAATGTATGGTGACATAGTAATCTGGAGTCATAGAACAAGAGGCTTAAATTAAAAGTCAGTGCTTTATATGTTACAACATCTTTTAGGTGAGAAGAAAGCTTGTTCTATGTAGTGTTTCCCAGTGCATGCCCTACTGTGCAGTGAAAGAACATGTTTACTTGTCACTTGGAGACAAAGTAAATTCCTTGTTAATAAAAGAAAACTCTGGTAGTGAAAATAATGCACACTAAGATACATTCCATATATTGATAGCATTCTGTAGGAGTGCCTTACTAAATTGCTTATGCAACCTCATGTACATTGGATCTGAATTCCGCTTGTGAAGCTTCATTATTCTTCATGCTCCTCCACAAAATCCTGCCTGTACTAAGGTTAGTATTGGGAAGAACAGCTTGGTCTAAGCTACTGACACCCGTAGAACCTGCTGTAACTTCAGCCAAATGAGAAGTACTGGATAGTGTCTTCTGTTCATGACAGAATATGTAGACAGTTAAAATAATATTTTTGATATACTATTGTTGTGTTTTTGTTGGGTTTTTTTTTTGAACCAAAACAGAAAGAAGAAGGAAAAATTCAAGGGCAGCTTAATAAATCTGATTCTAACCAGTACATCAGAGAGCTGAAAGATCAGATAGCTGAGCTGCACCATGAGGTAAGTGATAAAATACTACTGTCTCTGATCACTTGCAACTTTTGTCCTATCTTTTGTTTGTAGCAGGTTTTGCTTATCTAATAGTTACTACAGCTTCCATATCTGATTTTGCCAACGTACGTTATGTTAAATGAGTACAATAAAACTAACTCAGTCATGAATCTTGCCCTGATTCTGGGATGTAAGAGAACAAAAAATTGCTTAATTACATGATCTGACATGAAACAAAACCAGCATTTATGTTCCATCTTGGGGTTTCCTTAATTTCATGAGTTGATTGCATTTCATTGTATTGCATTTGCTGCATTTGGGGCTGTGTGCATGAAAATAAGTCCCTTTATGTCTTTTGATACAACTTTTAAGGCTAATATACTTGGAAACTAAACTGTGTTTGTGCAAGCAGAAGAGTCTGTGTGTAGATTTTTTTTCGGTTCTTGGTGTTGCGAGGATGAACTTTACGTTGGCATTATACTGAGATTGCTTAAAAAGAAAAAGGATGCTTGCCTAATATCAGTTAACAGATTTTGAAGCTTTAAACTGCCAAAACCTTCAACCTGTGAAATTTCAGTCATCAAACTTCCTTGCTCTGATAGTTGTAATAACTTTGTTAGTTAAAAAGATCAGGTGGTCCTGAAACCAAAATGGCTTATGTAACTGCTGTGCTCATTTCAGTTCATGCTGCATTGTGAAGAAATGTCTTTACCTAACACTACACTTTGTGCAAAATGCCCAGTCAACTTTGCATTGTAGTCTGCTTCTGTCTCCGTACGCCTTTTAATGCACAGCTCTGATAGTGCTGTTTGAAACGATGGTAAACTAGAGCAATACAACCTAGTTATTTGTTGTTGCCTTTTTGCTTTTATTAAACATATCCTTTCATTATTTAAGCCTAAGTAGTGTTTTCATAACAGTCTTGGTGGATTCAACCTTTTAGTATCAATCCCTTGGGAGTTACAACATAGTGGAGGATCTTTGAATGTTGTTTGTGCTATAGATTGAGGATAGTCTCTAGAGCTATCAATCCAGCACCTTTACCAATCATTAAGCTCACTTAAAAACAGATTTAAAAAATCAATAACCTAGCTTTTTCCATTAAAGGACTATAACTAGCTTGCTTTGTTCCTTGTAAGAAAGTAAGTTGCTTGTAGAATTCCCAGAAAGCCAGGTGTTCTTATATTATGAATAGATAAGGCACTGTACTGCCTTATTCTCTGCTCGGAGTAGGCTTAAAAGGTAAAAAAGCACTGGTTTGGAGAAAAAGTGGAATTACTGTTGGAAAGCTGTTGCATGATTTTCTCTAAACAAGCATTTGTCATGTCTGGCTGAGCAACTCAGTTGTCATGAAGGCATACGATTGTGTCTGTTTCTATTGTGTGTGAGTTAATGTGGACAGGTTGGAAGGAAGATGAGGTACCTTAGATCACAGAACAATGGTAAATCTGACTAATAGCAGGGATTCCTAAACAGTGAAGTCTAGATGAATTCTTATTAGCATTTCAAGTTGATTGGAAGCAAATATCTGCTAGAGAGAATATGAATTTCGACACTAGCAGAGTTAGAATAATTCCGTGGAGATGAACACTCCTCTTCCTGATCTGTGCTTTGTTGTGGCTTAATTTTTTATTTCCAAACTAGGTAAAACACTGAAGGAATAAAGCATCTTATTCTAGGATAGATAAAAATGGTAGGAAGAAAGTGTATGTAGTAGGCATGTTCTACCTTAGCAGCATTTCTGAATGCTTCCTTACATGGAATTTCCTAGAGCATGAAAGTCCTTGTTTACTGATAACTTTTGTTTGTTTTTCCTTACAGTTATGTGTCTATTTGTCTAGTTGTTAAACCTGGGAGGGAAAGTAATACTTCATGCAGAATCCTTTATTTTGAGCATAACCTGGGGGGCCAGTTTTGAGATAATGTAAGGTCAAGTCTGAAATGTAAATAGTATTTGCAGGTAAGTTGGTGCTAATAAACAATAATAAAGTCTTGGATTAACATAGTTGCTAAGTAAAAAACTGTGCAGTGTTTCCTGAAACAGCAATGTCTGAGTAAAATTGCAATAGGAAGAGTCAAAATGATTTCCCTCAGCTGCTAAATGTTGGGATTAGTATAAATAAGTAAATATCAATTTATATAATTAACTTTTTTAGATCTGCACTGAACTGTCTTCATGTGTAGATCCATTAATGACCATGTTCTTTGGTTTTGGATTAGCTGCTTTTTGATTCTACTTCTGCAAAAGCTAAAAGAAACGTTACAAATTTGCAAATCCATCTTCCTGAAGATAGGGTAATGGTGTATGTGACATGCTGACCACAACCCCCCAACTGGTTAACATGTAAAAGGCACTGGTAAAGCAACAGACTTCTTGGTGACTGCATGATTACCATCTAAAATATTGCTATTGTGGAACTTTGGACATAAATTGATGCAAAAGTTATAGTTTAATGTAGGAGTGGGATGGCTGGATGTGAAACAAGATTAAACGTCTTGGCATGGCCATCAGTATAGATTCTGCATATTGAACTATATTTTTTTTCCTCTCCAGTAGTACATTTTTACAAAACTTTACATCAGAATTGTTGTAGGTTCTCCATCCAAAGGATGGAACAAAATAATGAGCAAATCCTATACTTAATATAAGCAACTGCAGATAAATCCATATTCTGGCCTTCTGATACGTGCTATTTCATGTCTTTGGCCAGCAGTCTGAATGCATGTGTTCCTGTATAATGTGCAGAATGTGCTAGGTACTTGAATTCCATCCTGTGATATAATCTATCAGATGGTGATGGTAGCAAGATGTGGCAACAGTGTGATCCATCTTAATCACAGAGTTCCAGTGAAAGGTCTGCTGTTCCATCAGTTTTTGCAAGTCAGGTTAGTAGCCAGGGACAGAGCAAACCCTAGGACACCAGTAAGGAACACCAGAGAACGGCAAATAGGGTCACTGTTACTGTCCAGGATCTAAAACTGAATTCTGCCCACTATAAGAGGATGGTGTTGAGGGTGTTACTATGGCATAGGTGCAGTAGGCTGCTGCTGTGACACCTCTGGGCTTTGTGGTGGAGAGAAGTTTGAACTTCAGATTTCAGATACTTCCCTCAGTTGTTCCAGTGTGGTAACGTAAATCAGCTGCATATCAGAACTCTGCATATAATTTCACGCTATTAATGTTAATTTTAAAAGTCCTGTTAATACTTTTAAAAAACTTCCAGCCAGTTGCCCTTTGTTATAATCTGAGTCTATTGAGTAATTTTATGCTTTTCTGAGCTCAAAATTTTGCTTGCTGTTTAAATATGGTGCGGCTTGCAGCCTAAAGGATAAATTTAAGCTGCTTTTACTATTCTTCTAGGAATAGTAATTATACAGTCAGTTTTCAAATAATATTATAAGAAGACTTATTTTTAGTAAATTCAAGTAATTGTGTTCCTGATACTGAGTAAAACTGCACATACTGGAAGTTGGTAGTGTGGCATCCAGAACTGAAACAATGAGGTACATTGTTATCAAATATACAAGGTAAATGAAATGGAATAAAAGGTCATAAAATCATAGGATGGTTTGGAAAAAATGATACTTTTTTTCTTACATTTCAAATGAGGTAAAATAACTAGAAATGGAATTGCTATATTGGATTTTTCATTTGTTCTTAACAAGATATCTGCCTGATTCCTCTTATACCTAACCAGTGGATTTTGGTAGCATGGTAAACTGAATGGAATATATTGACAACGTCACAGTAGGTCTTTAACTTGTATTTGATTAACACTTCAGGAGAGCGAACAGACAAAATCTGAAGCTTTAAGAACATTGTGACAAGACTTGTGTTGTGGACTTTTCCTCTACACACATCATCTTAGATCTACTCATGTGCATCTTTTCGTTTGCACAAACTTGAGTAACCAAGGATGGGTTAGAATAAAAATACTGAACATAATTTATATTGCTATGTGAAATGTTGGTTTCATACTTAAATTCAGCCATGCTGCTGTAACTTTACTCAGCGTTCTCTTACATGTAGGTCAATTATTATTCATTTGCAATTTTAACTTTAGTGCACATGCCAGTTGTTTTTATGTCCGTTGCCTAGAAAGTTACTTACAAAGATCCTTTAATTTTTTTCACAACCTAGCACTACTTAAAGAACAGCTGGTGCTGAAAGGACACTCAGCAGAGACTACTGTATTTCTAGTTAGCCAGTAGCTGATGCTGTGAAGAGTCATGTATATTTAGTGTCAGATTAGTGCTGCACTTCCTTTCCTCATTTTGGCTGAGTTGCTTTATTGGGCACGAAGTTGTTAGATGCTTGTGCCTTATGGCTTTATTGTTGAAGGCTGAAGCTAGTGTGAAAACCTGACATTTTGAGGATTGTCACAAACAGGAAATCACAATGTAAACTTCTTTTCAGAGCTTTTAATAGGAAATCACAGTGAACATCTTTTCCTTTCATTGTGAAGCAGATATGGAAAATATCTGCAACAGTAAGAGATATCCTTAGTAGAGAAATTCAGAAAACAGGTTACACCTCATTTATTAGTTTCACAGTGTTGTCTTTTTTTAAAAAAAAAAAAAAAAAAAAAAAATTATTAAAACTCTTCCAGGACAACTTTGAATCTTCTCAGATTTTTAATTTTTTAATTTCTTAATTTTTAATAGGCACTAGACTTGGACATTGTGCTTGCCTCTTCAGAAATTCATATCCCAATGCCATTTTTTCTCTTCATTAATTGAAATCTTTCCACTTAGCATTTCCTTTCTTCCCCCACTTCTCTGCCATTAAGCTCTTTACAGCATTCTTGAATTCTAGCTTAGTAGGTTTTTAACCTACAGTGCTTTTTTGTTGTGGAGCCCTGACAGGCTGCTGCTTCTGTCTCCTGTCAATAAGTGAGTAAACTTTGTTGCCCTGTCTTTGACACAAGAAAGAAGGTTTGGCAAGCACTGTAGTCTGACACTTGACTTTGCAGTTAATGTCCTTTAACTGATGTAACATAAATGGCATGACTACACAGGCTTTGAAATATTTGTACCATGGGATACATGCTCTCAGGCTGCAAAAGAAGTGGTAGTACCTCAGGAAAGTTCTCTTTGATTAGACACTGAAGTGTCAAGTGAAAGCAACTTTTGTGAAACATTACTATTCAAGAAAGTATCCTACTTCAGTAGGTAGTACTGAAGCAAAGCAGTTACTGTATGTAGCAAGTTTGGTCTGTTACAAGTTTCCATTAAGTGAAGGTGAAGGTTTAAGAAAAACTAGGATAAACCTTGAACTAGTTGTTACTTATTGCAGCATATTGAATTCAAAACTGAATGGAATTAAATGATTTATAAACTGCTGAAGTTCTGCATTTCATGCATTAGCCCTCTGTACATGCAGTCACTTTATATATATATTACACAGCAGCTGTCTCTGCTTCCTGTTGGATGTTGCAAGGCTTGTATGTGTTACCTAGATTACAGGAGTGGCACAAAAGATTAGAATTGGCGTGCTTACCCACAAGCTATGCTGGCAGACCACAAGACACCTTTGGAGACAAAAGCAAATGGTTTCTAGTCTTACAGACTTTGTGATTTAGTACTGAAGTGTTTAAATTGTATTTCATGTGAAACTTTGTAAAGTTGGTCATACCGTTAGCCAAGTTTTGTCTCTTGGAATGCTTTAATGAGTTTGTTTTGTGGTTAGATTTTGGTTTCTTATATATACAAATGTAGGTTTATTTTAATTTTCTGACAATTTTCATATTAAAAACTGAATTGTGCCTGATACTTATGCAAGGCCTCAAAGCCAAGCACCTGTTCAATTTGTGATTGTGGAGCATTATTCCATGAGGCTATGGTTCTGCTCTGTATTGGACACCTACATTAGGGGACAGCTTTATGAAGGGGAGCAGCAAAGTACAGAAACTTAGTGCTTTCTTCACTTAGCATGCACTTTTTCCTTCGGAATCAGGAATGCAGATGTTGAAGGTAACTTTTTAAAATGCATTTTTAACCTTTTCCACTACTCGAGGGATCCAGTACTTGGGGTGTTTTTTAAACTCAGAAGCAGTTGAAGAATACTTGGAGCTTAGTGATGCCTTTTGTTTTAGGCTTTTTGGGTTTTATGACAAAATATTCTTTATAATGCTAGCAGAGACAGAATACAGCACTAGTTTTCTCCTAGCTGTTCCTCTGTAGTGAGCAGCCTTCTAGTATCTGGAGGAGGCCTATATGGATGCTGGGAAGGGACTCTTTATTAGGGACTGTAGTGACAGGACAAGGGGTAATGGGTTTAAACTTAAACAGGGGAAGTTTAGATTGGATATAAGGAGGAAGTTCTTTACTGTGAGGGTGG
>JBCJKH010028482.1:0-19166 GCA_039877255.1 Loriculus beryllinus | reverse complement strand
TGGCAGTGTTCAAGGCCAGGTTGGACACAGGGGCTTGGAGCAAGCTGCTCTAGTGGAAGGGGTCCCTGCCTGTGGCACATGGATGGAACTGGATGAGCTTTAAGGTCCCTTCCAACCCAAATAATTCTATGATTCTCTGATTAATTTTCCCTTTGGTTTGTCACTAAATAGGAAACATCCCCACATATCATCCCCCAGAGCCAGTATTTCTTACAGAGCTTGTTAAATGGCCATTTCAGAATGTTTCCTTAGTCACGGTATTCTTTAGAGATACACATGATCATAACTACACAGCTGTTATCTATAGTCATCATATCTGACCGTCCCATCAGCTAACCATTCACAGCTTGGACATTCTAACCTCTATTTAATATAGTAGGATGCACAGTCTTAAAAATACACAATTGTAATGAACTACAGGTACATTTATGTTGGGCGTATGCTGTCAGTCAGATGCTTTATGTAGCATGGCCAAACGGTTGTGAAGTGTGAGCTGGTTTGGTCTGTGAGGGAATGCAGCATCCTGTCAAGGACAGGACCTGCTGCTGTGAGAGCCTGGGGCTGGATTTAAACTGAATGCCTCCAACTCTGCTAAGCATTGGGGATCTCACAGGAGAAATTCAGGTCCCCAGGTCAGCTACAGCTCATGAAGCTTCCTTAACCACCACATGTGTCCAGATAATGTGCCACACATTGCTCACATTTCATGGGACACCTGGGTCAAGCTCTCTGGTTGCAATTCTCATGCTCTGCTCTGGCTCTAAAGTCTCAGGTGCTACAGTTGAGGAGATAAAGCAATCTGCAAGTCTAGGCATCGTTTGGGTTTTCATGCAGCCATGCAAATTCTGTTCCAAAGATCATTTGAATTCTTCCAAGTAAAGACAAACTTTGCAAAACTGTATTTTTTTTTACCTTCATTCCAAGTACTCATTACTCCTAAAATCTTGGGCATTGATGTATATAGTTCCTCTGCCTTAAGCTCCACGAACTCGGGCGTCCTTGACAGTTCTTGTTCCAGATGAGCAACAGACCACCTCTTCGGCACCGTGTCCGATCCATCATGACACCCATAATCACGGTCAACATCATTCTCAGCATCAAATTCAGCCTCCTCTCTCACACGGGAGATGTGGCCGGTGTCCGAGGCACTGCCGGTGCCACCAGCCTTCTCGGCCTTGGTGGGCTTATACTGTGCAAAGTCACGGCTCTGGGCCAGACCGAGGTGCTTGCGGCGTCTCCTCGCCGAGCCTGGCTTTCTGCCTCTCTTGGAGAGCTGTGTTTCCGTCCGCTGCAGGATCACCTGTGAGGACAGGCAGCTGCTGTAGCTGCTCCACGAGTTCTCATTTACCGCAGCAGCCTTTTCATCCGAGAGGGAATAAGAGCGCCGGGGGTTGCTCTTTGCTTTCCTCCTCGAGCGATACAGGGTGGGACGGTCAGGGTCACTGTTTGTGCTTTTGGCTGAAAGGCCGAGGTACCGATCCTTCTCCTTCTCATTAATGTCCAGGGATGACTTAATGAATGTCTTACACACATTCAGGATATCCGTCATCTGCAGGTAGCTGGCAGCAGACATGACCTCGATCACGTTCTGACCAGTTATTGCCAATATACCTGAGTACACAAAGTCCAGGATAACCATAAATGTCTCTGGGGAGAAGACCTCGAATGTGGCTACAGTCGGCTGGCTCGTCTCCTTCGAGCTCTGTGAGAGCAGCATCTTGAAATAGCCGCTGCTGGCAAAGAGCACATTGCGATGTGCTTTGAAGACCTTCCCCTCCACCAGGATATCGCAGTCACAGAACAAGTCCTGCTTCCGCTGTTCGTTGAGCTGCTCCAGGAGGTGAAACTGATGGGAGGTAATCTCCATGCCCGCAGGGAGCTAAAAGCTTGTTCTAGAAGAAAAACAAGGGGACCCGTGACAAACTAAACCGGCTGGGCTGAATACTGTTATTAAAGAGGTGGGTCTGTGTTTAAAAACGTGAATATCGTACACGTTACCGATGTCCAGCGGTGAAAACCCGCCTCGGCAGACGGTTGCCTACCGGAGCCTCCGGGCCGGGACCGGGCGCTGCGGGCGCAGCCTTTGCCACAGCGCATCGCGGAGGCGGCGGCAGCAGCACTGCTCCAGCGGCCGCAGCCCTCCCGGCCCGGGCTCTCCCGGCATTGGCGGAGGCCGCCGTCACTCACCCGCCCGCCCGGCCGCATTGGCCGCTCAGCCCTCGGCCGCCCGGGTCGCCCGGTGCCGCCGGACCCGCCCGCCGAAGCAAGGAGGCGCCCGGTGGCTGCGCGGGGCCGCTCCTACCGCCGGCACCGCAGCGCCCGCCACCGTCGGGGCTTCGGCCGAGTGAGCGCTGCCCTCCGCCGAGCGTGCTTGGGCAGGGCTGCGCTGCGCTGCGCTGCGTTGGGCTGGGCTGGGCTGGGCTGGGCGTGCAGCCCGGAGCCGCCCGCGGTACCGGAGCCCCGGCTGCCGCTTCGCCGGGACTCCCCGCCGCTCCCCCGATGCCCGGTGCCGGGCGCCCGGCGTGTCCCGAGTCGCGGCCGCCCAGGTTGGCCGCAGCCTCCCCGCGCTGCCGGCGCCCCTCCCGCCGTGCCCCGCCGCCCGCTCCCGCGCAGCCCTTTGTTACCGCGCCCGGTCCCCTCCAGCCGCGCCCGGGGCTGCAAATGGCGCCCGCGGAGGACGCCGCGCAGCCCAAACCACGATCGGCTCCGCGGGGCCACCGCGCACGGGCCCCGCAGCCCGAGAAGCCCGGAGCCGCCCTCGCAGCGGGGCTCGCTTCGGCGTCGATTCCGCCCCCAAATCGCAACGCCCGGCTCGGCCTTACCGGATTGCTGGAGCCGCCACTCACCGGGCGGGTCCTGCGGGCGGCTGCCGCTGATCCGAAGGGAGCGGGCGGTGGGTGCGGGATCCCGGCCCCGCGGCGGGGCTGGCGGTGGCTGGAGGCGACGCGCCGGTCCCGCAGCCCCGAGAGCCCGAACGGGAGAGAAACAAAAGGTATTTGCTGACGTGGGCGTTGGACAGAGACGCCCGAGGGCCGGGGACACAGTTAAAGGGGCAACGCACCGATTGCAGGCGCAGCCCAGCGGCTGCCTCCGCCTGCCCGCCCGCA
This sequence comes from Loriculus beryllinus, assembly GCA_039877255.1. Classification (NCBI taxonomy): domain Eukaryota; kingdom Metazoa; phylum Chordata; class Aves; order Psittaciformes; family Psittacidae; genus Loriculus; species Loriculus beryllinus. The sequence goes on along the minus strand of JBCJKH010028482.1, from coordinate 16,059 downwards.
GCCGGGGCTGCTCGCCTCGCTCCGCACCCATTCGCCGCCCGGGAAGCCGTTGCCTCCCGCAGACAATGCGGTGTTGCTGGGAAAGCCCAGTCCAGATGTCTGTGTATGGGGAAGGAAGGTACGACCTGAATGGGAAACCTCTGTCCTTGTGTCGTGTAGGATATGGTACACGATTCAATAAAGGAGCAGGTCTATAACGGGAAGTTCTGTATTCAAACAATTGAGCTAATCCTAAAGCAAAATACTGCAAAGTGCAGTGACAGATTGTCGTTTTTGTTTCTTCTGTGTGGAAAATCAAATCAGAATGCCCATTAGACAACAAGGCACTTTCCATCTTGTGCCTGTTAAAAGATGGAACACTTCACATCTTGCTCCTCGAGATCTCTGAATGATTTTGAGAAGGAACCTCTGCAGGTCAGTCCTCGCTTCAATGCCTGCTCAGAACACGGAAAGAACTTTCCCACTTGCACAATAGAAAGTGTCAGGTCGGAGTGCAGCAGAGAACCTCACTAAGGTTTCATTCACTACAACAGCAAAGCCAAGATATAGAAATCTTGTTCCTGTTGCTCCTCCCTAAGTTTTTCCTTACGAAGTTACTTGTTCTGTGTTGCTATTATGTTTAGAAGTCTTGATGCACTAAATGAGACACCTTTGTGCTTCAGGAGTTTGACATGATGAAAGGTTAAACTAACTCCAGTGTGGGAGTACTTTTAAGTTAAACAGCATATAAAAGATTTAACTAAATAGTATTATCAGCTTTTCTTAGTAGCTTATCAAATTACACCATCACTCCACAGCCAGAGGTTTATGTGGCAGGTAGAATTCCTGAAAAGAAATACCTGAAAAGGGGGAAAGAGAAATGGGTTTGAATTCAGCCTTTGAAAGGATGGTGAGATAGTTGTCAGGAAATAAGATAGTTAAAGGTGAGACGCTAACCAGAGGACCATAAACCCATGTCTTCACTCTGGACTGTGGTTTTGTGAACACAGCAATAAACACAAGCCAAGCAAAAAGAATCATGGAATTATCTAGGTTGGAAAAGACTTTTAAGATCATCAAGTCTCAACAATGAACCACAGCACTGCCAAGTCCACAGCTGAGCCTTGTCCCCAAGAGGCCACCTGGCAGTGACAAAGGACAGAGAGAGGGGACAAAAGGACAAAGACACCAGGATTGCACAGGGAGTCAAGGTATCCAAGAGGAACGTCATGTGAAATGGACATCCCTCCAATGTTAGATGAAATAGGGATTGGAAAAGCAAAATTCAGGAGAATGATGTACTGGAACCAAAACATGCATTGCAAAGTAGTATTTAAGAGCATTCAAAGCAACATGAAGATGAAAGAAGTACAAGGAAAAAATAATAAAAAGCAAAAGCAATTGGAGAGGGATCAGACCTGTGGCCATGGGGGAGCTCTGGGTGTCTCTATCCCACCTCCCACAGGAGGAAGGCCAGTGCCAAGATCCCATCAGCCATGGCTTTGTCAAGCCAAGTCGTGGACACTGCCTCTGAGGCTGCTGCCCCAGCACTGCACTACAACTTCAACCTCTCCAGTGTTATTTGGCTCTGCAGAGCCAGAATAGAAACAGACTCTGAGTGATCAACCAGTACCAGAAACCAGTGCAGTTCTATCCACTCTTCTCTAGCATTTAAAGATAAAACCAGGTGTCCTACCTCAGACCTGACAAAGGTCTAAAAGCAACACCTTCAAATCAGTTATTGCCAGGGAAATTAAACCCCGTGGGAACAGCTCTGGAGGATCTTTACTTTCCTCCTTGAAAAGAAAATGTTACTTCTGCTAAGGAGTGGTATGTGATCCTCACGGGAACATGATGAAGACAGTCAGCAGATGTGAGATGAGCAGAAAACAGAGAGGATTTACTTTCATGTAAGAGAAGGACAAGCAAAATATATGACTGGCTATGTACAATGAAGGACATCAAAAACAGAAGGCACTTAACATTCATCTTGTCTTGCAATACGAAAATAAGGGAACAACAACTGAAATGAAGGCAACAAATGTAAAACTGGTAACCTCTTTAAAATACACGCCACAACTGACCTGTGGGAATGGCAGTCTGGAGCTAAAGCTCAGCGAGATACTTTAAAAATTACTACAGCCATCTAGTTATGCTGCTGAGAATGCAAATAAATGATCAAAGCAGTAACCCCCTTATTTGCCAGGCAAATCAACAATTAATCTGCCTGTATTTACAAAGGAAATGCCTTCACATGGATAGATTGCTCCATTTGCCCACTTAACAGCCACTTCACATAATTTTCTGAAGCATTTGGTCCTCAGTATCTTTAGATTTTTGGTATCCAATTAGCTTGAGTATTGATCTCAAAATGTCTTTGCTCCTAAAAATGCTCCCACTGTTCAGGAGCAGCCTCATCTTTATAGTTGGCAGCTCAGATTTCACACCCACAGCAGCACTTTCTTTTCTCCTCCCCTTAATCCATCCCCAAACACACACAGAGACTAATCCCAGGCCCCCTTGGGACAGCAGGTACAGATACCTTCAGTTTATTGTGTTTCATGTAAAGGGAAATGGAAAGATCTATTAAACTTGGTATCAGCAAGCATTCTCTCTTGAAGTTTGCTAAAAGTCATTTCACATTCGCTCATATATTTCTTTATTCTGTATTTGATTTAGTTGAGGTTGCTCAGGAATGTTTCTCAGCCATTTATTAATATGTATTTTGGGAATAGTTAGCTCCAAGGAATCACCCCGCTGGTGTCCCATCCAGTCCATTCTGCGGACTCCTGACCCAAGTGGAACAGAAAATCAAAACAAGTGTAAGCCTTCTTTGGAAAAGATGCTTTCATATGGGTCACCAGAAAGACTTCCAAACCCCCCACTTTACCCCCCATCCCAAATCTAAGCCAACAGATGATAATTCCTGGATGAACACTCAAAATACTCTATCTCATCTCCATGGAGCAGATGAAGCAGATGCCTCTCCAAGGGAAGAGTGCTCAATGCTTCCACTGAACTTAGCAGGAAGCGCTCGATCTGCTGTGTGAGACCCATGAGCTGCCATCTGCAGCCTGGCATGAAAATGCTTCTCTCTGCTAACGATGATAGTGATAAAGCTATACAGTTTTTACACAAATAAAAATAAACTAGTGACTTTTGAGCAGTCCCTGGCAAAGAGATTATATAGTGTATATATGGGATTGTTTGTAATCAGTCCCGGCTTTCAGCCAAACATGCTTACAGACTTGTATAAAGGAAAAGAATTAAAGTTTTCTAAGCCTATAGCCATGAGTTCAATGGTTGTAGGATGAAGGCTGTGTTCATACTCGGGTCTGCCCGAGCAAACACGGAGTAGCAGCACCCAGGAGCATCGTTCTGCTCCTCTCCCATTTATACCGTAAACTCCCTAAGTACCAAACCCAAGTGGCTGGTTTCATTATAGACGTAAACTTTCTTCACCTTTAGTCATTTCCTGGAGTCTAATTGTAGGTGAAATTACACAAATATGATGTCTAGAGCTCCTGGTACATCTCATTCTCATTGGCATATGGTACAGACTGGAAAAGGCTAAAGTATATTCTCCTGGTGAGTGAATGGCTCTGGGGATATAGAAACTGATAATGATTCCATCTTAAAACTCATTAGTTTAACCTGAGCACAGGTCAATACAAACAGGAGCTGTCAATGGTTTCAGATGGATCTCCTCGGTTCCATGTCTAGTGCTATGGTATATATACTGTACAAATTGCTCTGCCACTAGGACTGGCAAATAAAAGAGGGGACAAAGGGAAAACACCAACTAAAGTAACCTTGAAGGATTGTTTCCTTCATGGTGGCATGGACAGGCTGACACTGCCATCAGCAAGCTGCGGGCACAGGGCTACCAGCCATGGCAGTCTGGCACTTCTGAGAGGTGTTTAAATACCAGAAAGTATTTTACTGGTCCTTATTAAAAGACAGCCTAGTCTGAGTTCCCAGTTTTCAGAACGAATAAAACATCTACTGGCATCAAGTAATGATCCTCATCTGTGATCACTTGCTCTCTGATGTGCTGACTAGGACTAGCATTCATGGGTATATTCTCTTGTAAAGAAATAGGTCTTGAATGAACCATCTGCTAAAGATTCTCTAGACTTTAAGAAATGTTACAAGAAAGTGCTTTTCCAGACAAATGTGCTAAAACATTTTGATATGCTTTTTGTCAATTAGCTGCCTTTTTATCCTTGTAATATGAAGACTTCATGGAAGATTATCTCCATTTCTGAATACTGAAGTGAGGTTGTCTCTATATTCTGGTGTCAGGGTATTTATACTTATTGAATCACCAGATGATGCTACATTGAAACCCCACATCTCTGCTAGTTTAAAGAATGGGCAATCTTGTGGTGTGTGACTTCTTAAAGTATTTAGACCTCATTCTCTTGAAAGAGGGTTTGAGAAGTGACCCATTGTCTCCTATACAGTTATCCATGTAGTACTTTCAGTTCTCTTCTTCATCCATTATCTGATTTAAGGATGGATCATCTCTGGTGAAGCAAATATGGGTCTTTTGATCACAGAACTCAGGACGGATGCAATGGCGTGTCCGCAGATACATGCAAGTCCGGACCTGCTCAGGAGAAACCACTGTCTCCATATGGTTAACAACAGGCTGGTGGAGGGTGTATTGTCAAGACAGTGCCTTCTCCTTCTGACAGGGAATTCCTAGTTCTTGTCTTGCAGCTACCTAATGTTTGGTTTTACTTCCTTTTCGTCTGCTTCATCCTCACTGTCATCAACTTGCTGAATGACTAAGTCGGTTGACCCATCCTCCACGATCTCCACATCCGATCTGTTATCTTCCCCATAGTGCCACCTGGAATCCTTGTCTCCATCCGGTGGAAATTCCAGGGGTGCTTCCGCCTCCAAGTCAATGCGGATACTGTCTATGCCAGCTTCAGCCAAGCACTCGTTACAGAGTCTGTAACGCCTTGTCCCCTCTTGGACCACTTGTCCTGTCAGCTCCGTCACGTGGCGCTTACACTTCCTGCAGATGGGCTTGCAAGCCTGATGAATCTGGGAAAAAGGAAAGGAATGGATTTGATAATGTATCCACAAAGAAGCGGGGCTTAAGATGACAAAAAGCAGGGTTGGAGTAGTGTGAAATGGCAGCGTTAACTCATTTTGAGAGGCAGTAACTGCCCTCTTCAGCTCTGCACCTTTGTGAGCATCAGTAAACAAATACATCCACTTTCATACAAAATATGCCTCAAACTGACTTCGGCAAACCCAAATTCCCTACTACCTCTTCTTTACAGGGGTCACCGTATCACCCAGATCCATCCATACTGTGGTTATTTAAGCAAATGATGCAGTTCCTGAGGTACGTACTGTTCGGAAGTGGCTGCTGAGGTGGTCCAGTCGGCTGAACCTCTTTCCACACGCCTCGCAGGGGTACGGCCGCTCCCCTGTGTGGCACCGCAGGTGCCGCTTGAGGTCAGCTTTTCTCTTCACCACGTGAGTGCAGAACGGGCACTTGAACCTCATCCTGGGCAGATCATCTGCTAGGAAACAAGGGGATTTGAGAAAAGAAGTAGATTTATATCCGAAGGGGGCTACAAGGATGCTGGAGAGAGACTCCTCATCAGGGACTGTAGTGATAGGACATGGGGGAATGGGTCTAAACTTAAAGAAGAGAAGTTGAGGTTGGCTATAAAGAAGAAGTATTTCCCTGTGAGGGTGGCACAGGTTGCCCAGAGAAGTGGTTAATGCTTCATCCCTGGCAGTGTTCAAGGCCAGGTTGGACAGAGCCTTAGGAAACATGGTCTGGTGTGAGGCCCACAGAGGGGGCTGCAACTGGATGAGCTTTAAGGTCCTTTCTAACCCAAACCAGTCTGATTCTATTATAACACATCTAGTCATGTAACACTCAGGAAAAGGTATTCTACAAAGCAGAATGGCAAATAACTTGTATTGGGAAAGTATTCACATAGGTCTTTTCAAGCACAGAGATCTTGCGTTTGGAGTGAAGGGGAGGGGGGGGGGGGCTTTTGGCTTTAGTACAACAAGCTGGAAAATATCCCCAAAGATCCCAAATTAAATTCATAAGATGAAGCTGTAGAGCCACTACTTTGAAAGTTTTACTAACCATATACTTCAAAACGTCAAAATTAAAGACTTAAACTTTCCAAACTTAAGATTTCTGGACAACCAGCTGGCTTTGTGGATACTGTACGCTCAGTAAAGCACATTTACTTGCAGACAGAACCTATGCAGAGAGATAACCGTGCCCTTGCAGCATTAGTGGTCACTCACCTTCAGCCCAGCTGCCCATGACTCCCAGGATGGAGGGCATGCTCGTGTACTGCTCCTCTCCCTTCGAAGCCTTCAGTTTACTGGAGGAACGGGGTGATTCATGCTCCTGCTGCGGCACAGCCAGGCTCCTCGGCATCACATCAGAGCCCTGCCCGTATTGGTATCCCACATGAGGAGATTCGGCCTCTGCTTCAATCTGAACTTGCTCCTCGGCCGGAGCACCGTGTCCACTGGGCTCGGCTGCCCTCTCCTCCAGCTTACTGGACTTATAGTGCAGGATGTCAGAGGGCGGCTGTGGCCCCGGATGCCGGGGTTTCTTCCCGGAGTCCTGCCGTTGCTCGTGTTTGGACAGCTGCTGTGAGGTGTTCCTTGGAGGAGTTGGGTAGTAGCTGAAACCACTCCATGCATTCCCACCCATCATACACGTCCCTTGCTCTGGACTCAAGTGTGAGTGGGGGGGGCTGCCCTCCGCCCTCCAGCCTGAGCTGTACAAGCAGGACCGGTCCACACCATTCGAATTGCCATCTTTATCTGACAGACTGAAGTAACGATCCTTCTCCTTCTCACTGATGTCCAGGGAGGACTTGATGAAGGTTTTACACACGCTGATAACATCGGTCATCTGCAGGTAGCTGGCAGCAGACATGACCTCAATCACGTTCTGACCCGTCAGAGACAGCTTCCCTGAATACACAAAGTCCAGGATAACTGTGAATGTATCGGGAGAAAACGCCTGGAATGTGGCTGTCGTCGACTGGCTCGTCTCCTTTGAGCTCTGAGAGAGCAGCATCTTGAAATAGCCACTGCTGGCAAAGAGCACATTGCGATGTGCTTTGAAGACCTTCCCCTCCACCAGGATATTACAGTCGCAGAACAAGTCCTGCCTGCGCTGCTCATTCAGTTGCTGCAAGAGGTGAAACTGGTGAGAAGAAATCTCCATTCCAGAGCAGCTGAAACGAAGAGTTGCGCTGAAAAATAAAGAAAACCATTAAGTCCCTTGACTTCAGCGTTGTGCTACTCAGCCAACGATGTCAGGTCCGACTGTGCAGTTACCCTTATGAATAACCTGATTTATTTGAATCCCAGCATGCACAGACTGACGTTCCCAAGAGAGAACCGCGATGGAGCAGCCGAGTAGGCACAAGCCGTGCGGCGGGGACGCCTGTGCTGCAGCCGGCAACATCTCCTTCTGAGGCTGCGAGGCCGGGGGGTGCAGCCCAATGGGTTCCGAGGCCGCCACACGCTATTTGGGTAGACGAGGAGCGCTGCAGCTCCCCCGGACCGGGACCGCGTCCCCGCCGCCACCGCCGGTACCGCATCGCCACCAAACCGGACCAGAACCGGGAGCCGGCGCGGCGCCCCGGCGGCCGCAGCCCTCCCGGCCCGGGCTCTCCCGGCATTGGCGGAGGCCGCCGTCACTCACCCGCCCGCCCGGCCGCATTGGCCGCTCAGCCCTCGGCCGCCCGGGTCGCCCGGTGCCGCCGGACCCGCCCGCCGAAGCAAGGAGGCGCCCGGTGGCTGCGCGGGGCCGCTCCTACCGCCGGCACCGCAGCGCCCGCCACCGTCGGGGCTTCGGCCGAGTGAGCGCTGCCCTCCGCCGAGCGTGCTTGGGCAGGGCTGCGCTGCGCTGCGCTGCGTTGGGCTGGGCTGGGCTGGGCTGGGCGTGCAGCCCGGAGCCGCCCGCGGTACCGGAGCCCCGGCTGCCGCTTCGCCGGGACTCCCCGCCGCTCCCCCGATGCCCGGTGCCGGGCGCCCGGCGTGTCCCGAGTCGCGGCCGCCCAGGTTGGCCGCAGCCTCCCCGCGCTGCCGGCGCCCCTCCCGCCGTGCCCCGCCGCCCGCTCCCGCGCAGCCCTTTGTTACCGCGCCCGGTCCCCTCCAGCCGCGCCCGGGGCTGCAAATGGCGCCCGCGGAGGACGCCGCGCAGCCCAAACCACGATCGGCTCCGCGGGGCCACCGCGCACGGGCCCCGCAGCCCGAGAAGCCCGGAGCCGCCCTCGCAGCGGGGCTCGCTTCGGCGTCGATTCCGCCCCCAAATCGCAACGCCCGGCTCGGCCTTACCGGATTGCTGGAGCCGCCACTCACCGGGCGGGTCCTGCGGGCGGCTGCCGCTGATCCGAAGGGAGCGGGCGGTGGGTGCGGGATCCCGGCCCCGCGGCGGGGCTGGCGGTGGCTGGAGGCGACGCGCCGGTCCCGCAGCCCCGAGAGCCCGAACGGGAGAGAAACAAAAGGTATTTGCTGACGTGGGCGTTGGACAGAGACGCCCGAGGGCCGGGGACACAGTTAAAGGGGCAACGCACCGATTGCAGGCGCAGCCCAGCGGCTGCCTCCGCCTGCCCGCCCGCAGCCGGGGCTGCTCGCCTCGCTCCGCACCCACTCGCCGCCCGGGAGGGAGGCGATGCCCCAAGCGCGCCCTGCTCACACCTTCACGGGCAGCAGGAGCCTTGGTGACCCAAATCCTCTCTTTTTCACTTTGCAGCTTGCTCTAAACGAGATGCAACGTTGGCTTTTCCATGTGCCTATCTGTGAGCTTCTGAACAAACCCAGTACCTGAGCCTCTCACCTTCCCTCCGTCGAAGTTTGGTTTCTTTCTCCTTCCTCCTCTTACCCCCAGGGTCTTCTCTTTTAGGTCCTCTTGACACTCTAGTTATTTCTCACAAATACTTGTTTTCCCATGGGAGCCATTCTGCCTCCCTTATCTTTTGTGTCCTTTTCAGCCTTCTTTTCCATAACTCAAGTCGTTCCATCTTGAAACAATTGTTGTTCCTTTCCCCATTGTAGCAAAAAACATCTAAATACTCTTTGCTACAAACATTCTGCCAGTGTATCATATACAGTTATTCATATTCAGCTTGTATCCAGTTCTCTGAACAATGTTTTTCACCAACCGAATTCCTGTCGTTTAATGAACACCCTTTCTTAAACCATCTGAAGCTGTGGGTTTGGAGATTCTGTCTCCTTTTCAATGTGCTTTAAACCCTTCCCTGAGCCCTGTTCTTGTGCAAGACCCCAACAGATCCCGCTCTGTACCTGACCAGCTGGATGAATCATCCTTGAACATGAAAGCAGTTGGAATTTACACAGTGTTTCACATGGATCTTTGCAGTCCACTGGGCAACAGTGTTAATTATCAACTGAAGCCACTTCCATGGGGTGTACCTACACCTGAGCAGCCTCCTCCAGCCATGGCACCTCACAGGACCGTGCTCATCCTCTGTTCGCCATTAGCTGCGTATTTCCTGTCATTTATCTTACTTTTACATCACAGGCTGAAGAGGGCACCAGCAGAAGTGATTCTAAAGACCATCAGCATCCTTGTCCTTGTCATTCCCTGCTGAGGGTAGCACAGCACAACCCCAGCCCGCAGCTCCTCGCACCTCTTGCCATTAATGGTGCACACTCATTGCAGAATGCAACAAGAACCTGCAGTGGGTCAAGGAGGGAAAAGAGAAAGGATGAAAGTCTGGTGCAGCTTTGTCTGCAGAGCGAGAGGGTCCAAGCTAGGAAAAAAAAATCACAGAATCCCAGACTGGTTTGGGCTGAAGGGACCCCAAAGCTCATCCAGTGCCACAGGCAGGGACCTCTTCCACTGGAGCAGCTTGCTCCAAGCCCCTGTGTCCAACTTGGCCTTGAACACTGCCAGGGATGAGACAGCCACAGCTTCTCTGGGCACTTTATTAAAATGACCTAGAGTTGATACAATAATTATTAACCCACATTCTGCATCGTCTGACCTGGGCTTTGGTAACCAAATGTCATTTCTGCATGAAGATCCCCAGCTGCATCCTTGTGTCTTCTGGCACAAATACAAACGCTTGTTTGGCCTCCAGGTCACCAGGAGATCACTTTTCAAGATGGAAAGGAAGTGGTAATACTCTGTCCCAAAACACTGAGCACATGGAGGAATCTTCCCTCTGCAGCACACCCAGGAACCCACCTTCAACAGAGCACAAAGCTTGGGGAAATCTGAGGTTTGATGTGGCATTAACAGAGGCAGCACAAGCATCACCTGTGAGCAGCTTCACCAGAAACTCAAATCCTAACCCTGTACCAAGAGAATTCAATTAGACATGGAAAAATACTCATTTTCCATGGAAAAAAAAAAGTAGATTTACTGCGACATTAGTATTTATTTAATGTTTTCTGTTCTTTAACTAGAAAAGAACCAGACTACATACAACAATATAAACATGTATAGTGTACACACAACTTAACATAGAGTAAAGATGAACTCAGTAATGCCCCACTGTAGAAAAAACACCATTACAAAAAGCACTTAGAGATGTGATCCCCACCCCTTACAAAGGGTAAACGTGTGGTGGTGATGCACAGGAATTCTCAGCTTTGGTTCAATTTGGTTTTCTCTCTCCCACCCTCACACACATCCCGCAGTGGGGCAGGTACACTTGTGAGAAAACATCAGCACCTTTGTTACTGATCCATGGAAAACATCCAGTTATTAAACCTGAAAAGGCTGCTGGGGTCACACAGCCCCCCCAAAGCGTGTCCCAGACTGACTGTGAGTGCTGCAAAGCTGACACCACAGAGACCCACAGCTCAGAGCATCTCCTTCCCACATAGAACTATTGATCCCAAATCCCTGTGGAAGCAGAGTGCTGGCTATCAGCCCCATCTTCTGGTACTCTGCTTTCTCATCAAAACAACCTGCTTAACATTGGATAATGCATTATCTTCACTGGTTTTGTTTTCAGAAGTACCCTTATTTTGCTTGTACTGGAACACTTTTTTGCTCATAATCATCATCTGCTACATTTTAAAGTTCAGTAAACAGCAAAAGCAGAGTGAAAACAGGAACAAAATGTCAAAGATGGACATTCAGAGAAAACCTGAAAGCAAACCGAGTTGGACGCATCAGATTCAGACGGGACAGATGAGAACATAGAGCTGGCCTCCAGCATATTGCTCTGGGGTGTTTGGGGACAGCATTTACAGTTCCTGTGTATGGCACATTCTTTTGAGAGGCTTGTTTGGGGGTGGCTGTTTGGTTTGGTTTAATTCTTTCTTTTTTATTTACCAGCATCCAAACCCCTGCCTATAACAACTAACAAACCCCAAAGAAGTTGCTCTGTGAACACCTGAAGGGGTGTTTCACAGGCAACTTCAGCTGGATCCAAAAACCTTTAATACTACCAAATGAAGAATTCCCAGGCACTTCTGAACCAAAAAGTGTAAACCTACAGATCCCAAGAAAAGAAAAGTGAACAGATTTCACTGCTTGAATGAAAACAGCGGAAAGGAAGAAGGGGTTATTCTGGTTTTCTTTGATTCAGGACGTTCCAAATCAACAGGTAAATCCAGGTTTTAAATATCATAGTTTGTGAAATAGCCAATATAATTTCAAATGATCTAGACAGAATACTGGGGAGGCTGCTCCCCCTCCTGCACCCATTTGATTGTAGGTCTTTGACAGGGTTTGCTTCCAGCCAGGACCAGTGGCTGCTGCCCACTTGGGTGGCTTTTGCTCACCCAACATGAAAAAGTAAAAGCTTTAAGGAGTTTGAGAAGTTCAGATCATTATAAACCTACAAGTGCTGAGGGCACTAGGGCTCTTTCTATAAAAGATATTTTAACCCACCCCTCTCCCCAAAGTCATCTGGTTCGCAAGTTGGCAGCTTCCTTTTCATCCTTTCCTACCAAGACTCTACATCTTGCTTGCAAACAGTCACCAGAAATGGATATATTCATTTCTCGTCCCCAGAACTCAAACTGGAGCCTTATTCCAGACACTCCCAGGTTTGCTCAGGCAACTTTTGAATGGTAAAATAATAAATCAAAGCAACCCTCATGGAGAGTTTTATTTTCTAGACAATCAAAAAGCTCCAAGATCCACAGCATAGTTAAGACACTTCTACAAACAAGGGTTGGTTTCTAAGAATTCCTCAGTTCATCTAGACCAAAGGACCTCAGTTATGAAACTGCCTTACAAAACAGCAGGAAATTTGACGACCACATTTGGAAGATTTACAAGGTCTTGCACCAAGATGTTTAATTCACCACAAATACCAGTGCTGCATGTATCCCTTTCATGAAATACAGTGCAATTATGTGCAAAAGTCCATTCAAACACATAATCCCAAACAAAGTCAGTGAGGCCAAGCCAAGACTTCGAGCTACCAAGTCTGCAGGGCCTTTAAAAACCTTTGAGAAAAAGACTGTATTAGAAATAACTTCCCTAAACCCCTTATTTTTGATTCTTCATCAAGCACCATATGAATATTGTAAACCAGCCACATCCTCTTCTCAAAGCTTGTGGAGGTTGCATCTACAGTGAAAGATTTGAGGAAAAACATTCAAAAACCTAAGTGGAAAGCACAGCAAACAGCTTTACATGAACACCTGCTCACAAGAACAGGGCTAAACTACATCCTAAGTACGAAGGCTGAAGGACTCCACTGAAAACAAAGCAGCACAACATGACAGTTCAACAGGAAACACCATTGTGGTGGTCACCTTCAGCCTGGCACGTGAACCCCCCACCCGCACCCCTTCCCCGTGGTACACACACAGCACAGAGCCATTCTCTACGCACAAGACACACAAGAACAATCTCTAAGACCAAGGAAAGCTCAAGTAAAAGGGCTGAAGGTCTCTTCCTGCAGCTCTTACAACACAGACTTTCACAAGAGGTTTGTTTTCCTTACTCTGAGTGGCTTCACTTTCAGAGTCAGCCATGGGAGAAGCTGAATCTCTCAACAGTTTGTGCTGCACCAGCCAGAACCATGCTTGTCCAATAGTCCATGTCTAGTGGCTTCTACCAATATTTACAATGAGGTGGCACCTTCATGCTAGAACGAACAGAAAGGGGGATGCCTGGCCACTAAATACCAGTTTGGATCCCTATTTACATTCTTACCCACTTCCATTAGCAAGTTTGTCTCCCAACACTGATAATCTGTGCCTCTTTTCCAGGTGTTCTCACATGCAGAAGTTCACCCTTAAGCAGGTAACCCCCAAAATACCCTCTGATGTGGGATGGACTCAACAAAGATCTAGTAGTACCCCAAAGGCTTAGCCCTGGTCAGCTGCAGGGGGGTTTGCAATGTGCCACCAGGATTTACAGCCCCTGCTTTTGCTCAGATATTCAAAACTCTCAAGGACCCAAACCCAGAGGTTGGCTCCAGTTTTGGCATCTACATGAGTTGGCATTTGATGGTCTTGATTTAGATGACTAAAATAGGGGTACACAACCCTCAAGTTTTGAAGATGATGTCCCAATGATTTTTCTATGATGATTTGTGTCAGTATGATACTGTTCAGCTGTTACAAACTCCAATCTACAGATGACCTGGAATAGGGGCTACTGAAAGCTCATGCAACTGAAATTACAGCCTGTGATGCCAGGATCTCCTTGCGAAGGTGGCACTCAAGACCAGAGCTTTTCAAAGCAAGTCTTGTTACCTTCTGCTGTTTTCAGGAATCACCAGGAAAGTGACTGTTTCAAAAGCAGCTTGTTTCTTCTCTCCCCACCCTAGCCCATCTGGCAATGAATTCTCAAATGCATTTGTGAGACCAGAATCACTGCCCTCGAGCAAATTACAACATCACTGCAGGATGGAGCAGACAGAGAAGCTGAATTGTTCTTTTTCAGTAGGTCAAATAAAAGTGTAAGATGGGCAAAAAGAATCCAACTGGTTAAATCAGAGGGCTCTTTGGGTTTTGGGTTCTGTCTAACGTTTGGCAAGTGTAAAGTCTTTACACTAAAACCTGAGGAAGTGCTTACTGCCTTGTTAAGTGGGAGGAACTGCTTACTCTTAGTCAATCACAGGCTTCTGATATAGCACTTACTTCAGCCAGAAAGACTCCTACAACTTGCCTTTTCATGGAAACACTTATGAACACCACAGTAAAGAAGCATTAACAGTCTTATTTCACAGTATACTTCAGTTTTGCCTCTTCATTAGGAAACAGGAGGTTATCCATAAGCAAACAGGCTTTCTGGTGGTGGAGTGTTTTCTTCTAAAGCTTCCCAGCTTGATCTTGGATAGCTTCTATCAGTTTGCTACTGGAAAGGTAAAAAAGATCTCACCTCCTTTGGAAACCAACCTTTTTCTATCCCAGCAAAGAGGCAGGAGGTCCACACCAGATGTTTTTGTAAAAAACAACAAAATAACACAAATACTTGGATAAATTCACACAATAATGTAAACCATGTGAAGGATCATCAAAGACTGAAAGGAAACAGAGTAAAAGAGAAAGAAAAGAATTTGCATACAAAGAGACTAGTAAAAAACTCTGAGATTTCCTACCCAACAGCTTCAAAAAGGGTCATCAGAGCTCTTTTATACACATAGTTTACACGTTTGTATTTAACTACTCCTCAGCTACACCAGTGGTGAATGTGGCTACTTCATCTGCCACCACCACAATTCCCATAGGACCTGACTGACAGCTTTCCACTTCTACCATGACAAGTTGAAGAGAACTGGGCAGTTCACTGAGTCTAAATGGAGAGACTAGGACACACAACACCACAACGTGTGCTTAAGCCAAGACTACCAAAGTCCAAACGATATCAGACACACATCTGAAGCTCTGGAGTCTGAGCTCTTGAGAGAGGAAGCTGCAGTAAAAACAATTGAGAAGGAGAAGCTTCTTTTCTAAATACCTGCAAAGTTAAAAGTCAGATGAAATGTATTTACTCTTACTGTCTATGCTCTCAGCAGCATGGTTTTGTTCTTCTGGGTGTCTGCCCTGGTTTTCAGGTCAAATCCACTCTAAATAAACCCTTAACCTTTACAATTTAGAGAATACTGTCCTACTACAAAAGGATCACAACTTAGCTTAGAAAATGTCCAAGATGATGGGTGAAAAACACACTTCTTTTAATGTGATCTTCAGAGAGAAGATGGAGCCCCTTTCAGATCAGGGATTAAGGACCATGACAGCAGTATTTGAAGAGACCTGTTATCAAAACACACAGAGATGTTCCACCCATAAAACCAAGAGTAGGAGGCTCAACACCACTGGAGGTTGCTCAAGTACAACCTCTACGAACCCCAGACAGCAGATTCTTCACAGATTTCTGGTGCACAGCACTGAAAAGTATTAAAAATTCCAATTCTCCCCACTTTTCTATTAAAAAATGGAATAATAAAAAACAGCACAGTCTCACTAACTGGGCAAATACTCAGTTTGGTGGCACAGACCAACCACTGTCACAGAGACACTTCAAACACTCCCACTCTCCTCTCACTGCTACATAAGTGTTTCTCGGTCTGACAAGCTCCTGTGGATCTCCTGCTTGTCATCACCATCAGCATCCTCATCATCAGCTGGATCGTTTTCCTCTCCAGACTCCACATATATAGGCCAGTCGTTATCGGCATCACTCTTCTCTTGGCCTTCTGATGACTGCTCCATTAGGCTGAGGTTGATGGGCATGGAGTCCTCGTGGGTGGTGGTCACACAGGTACAGCTGTCGCACAAGCCGAAGCGCCGCAACCCTTGCGACAGGCTACTCGTGAAGGTTCTCCTGCAGCCTTTGCAGATGATTGGCTTGTTTGATCGATGCACCTGAAGTTAAAATGAAAACACTCTGGTAAGAAAGGCCATCTGCCTCCTTTAGCTCCCACGGGGATTCTAATTTGCACCAGAAAAACACCTCTGCTTCAGCTAAAGGGCAGGTGATCCCATCACACTTGGGACTACACAAACCCCAAGTAGCCCCATACTTGGGGCTACACAAGTACGAACAACTCAATTATCAGAGGCTTAAACTTAGAATCACAGAATGGTTTGGGTTGGAAAGGACCTTACGATCTTCAG
>JBCJKH010028478.1:0-15817 GCA_039877255.1 Loriculus beryllinus | reverse complement strand
GCAAGCCTCCTACCAAAACTGCTCTTCTCCTTTGTTGTCAGACCACCTCTACCAGCTTCCAGTAGACTTGGCCTTCCAAATCAAGTCCCATGTTCTAAATACCCAAACCCCTTACTAAGGCACCACTGTTCTGACCACTTATTAACCTGGCAAATCCACCTAGCCTTTTTAAGGTCTTCCCCTTTATCCTGGAGAATTGATGAAAAGACTATCTGAGATACAGAGCCCCTAACCACATCTCCCAGGGCTCTGTAGTCCTTAAAAGTTTTCCAGGCTACTGCTATCTATATCACCAGCACCCACATGGATGACTAGAAGTGGCTAACAGTCAATGGGACTTACTAGACCAGGCAGCCTCTCTGCAACATCCCTGATCCAAGCCCCTGGCAGGCAACACACCTCCCTTGAGGCTGGGTCGGGCCAACAGATGGGTGCCTCTATGCCTTTCAAAGTAGAGTCCCCTACTACTGTGACCTGCTGCTTTTTCCTGGCAGCACCAGTAGTGATTTTCTTTACCAGTGCATCAGCCAGTTGTTTATGTATATGTGGCTTTGAATCCCACCACTGTTGTTTCTGGTCACATAGATTCAGTGACAATCAAATACTGTACCTTGGTCTTCATAGTGTCCTCCTCACAATCTAGATGCTGAACTATTAATCTCAGTTGGAAGGTCATTGGCCAGCATTCAGAAGCATTAAGTTGCCAACTTCTTCACAGCTCCCTAGGCTCACCATCTTCTTTCCTTTGCCAGGTGCATGGCTCTGACAGGAATCCACTGTGTTAGCTGTGCTGTGGAAAAGACAGAGCAACATTTCCATGTCAATAAAAGACTCCAGGCATCCTGATGCCAAAGATTCACGTGGCAACTGCTTCTGTCTCTTTCACACATGGAGATGCTTTAATAACCCTGTCCTTTAGCAATGAGATTGCTAAATGGCATGTTTTGAGCTTATTCAACAGCAAGAACAGGTCTTTTCAGGAATTCTGCCTTAATCCTAGGTCTCATGGGCATTCACTTCTCTGCTCACCAGCATTGCTTTTTTACATTAACAGCCACAAAGAAATGGGGAGGTACAAACTTTTGATGACAGAACCACTTTCTGCTATCATTCCTAAAGAGGCATAGCTACATTCTTATAGCCACATCAAAGTTTCTTTCAAAGGTGGTCTTTGACTTCTACTTGAATTGAGTTATCCATTTGCAAATATTTTTCTTGAAATCGCATACTTGCCAAGATGTAGGAAGACTTTACCTAATAGGAATCCATAGGGTGCTTTCCGTTTGCATGGAAGAAGAAAACCATTTCAAACATTTCAAAGCCTCTTTGTTGCTTATGTAAGGGGAAGGAAGGGTCCAGCACCCTGAATTCCTGATTGAATCTCATTTTGCATCTCTGCTGGCAACAGATTAGCCTGTGCAGTTTCTGTCAGCAGGAATGAGTGCACATTCTGCTCTTCATAGGTTTTCACTGAGGTTTTTGGGGTTGTGTTTTGGTTTTGGGTTTTTTTTGTTTGTTTCATTTTGTTCTCGTTTGTTTTGGGGTTTTTCTTTTCTGGAAGATGTCCACATTTAAGATTGTTGCAGAACGGAAGTAATGTTAGAACTTTGCATGTTCATCAAGCATTAAGCCAGGTCAGAACAGCCAAAGGTTCAGTCACTCCCTTCAGAGGGACGTTGTTACAGTTGGCCATGCAACATCGATTGCTATAAACCTCTACATGATTTAGGTCTCAAACATGATAAGCATTAACTGTACTGCTATAAAGCCTCCCTTGTACTGCTTTTTGGTTTACATTCCTTAGACATTAGTGACCAAGGGACAGACTTGTTTAAGCAGGGGTTTATTGTACCTAGTGCCTGAAGATGCACATTAAATATCAGTCCTACAAGAACTTCCTCTTACATAAGCAAAGAATCTGCTCTGTATATAGAAAATTTCATCAGTTATACATTCAGTCTGCTTGTTGAATGGCAATACAGGCACTATACTGATCCTGGTTTTAACTCAACCTCAGATTAAATTCCTTAGGGAGAGAATATAGCTTGTATTGACTTTTGGGGGTCAGTGCTTATATCTAAACTAGGACATCCAGATGAGCTTCTGTGCTCCTGGACACAGGAACATGCCTTGGCTACATTCTCTTTGAGGGCAGGACGTGAGAACAAATGTGCCCCTCTGTGTCCCTCATCTATTCTTCAGCTGTTGTTTGTCCTTTGTGTGGAAATAGCACAATCTAGTGATTTCAGAACCAACCTGCACTGATAAAACCAGTTTAAATGTAGTTGGTGAGTACTGTCTGCCTTGAGAAAACATTTGTAAAATTCTCTAGAAGTCCCTGATTCTTAATATGATTCTTAGGTCTAAAATATTTAAATTGCTTGAGTGTGCTGTCAGCAAGTTTGCAGATGACACCCAGCTGAGTGGTGCAGTTGACACTGCCGAGGGACAGGATGCCATCCAGAGGGACTTGTACAGGCTTGAGAGAGAGCTCATGCGAACTTCATGAGGTTCAACTGGGTAAAGTGCAGGGTCCTGCACGTGGGTCAGGGAAACCCTTGGTATCGGTACAGGCTGGGGGATGACGGGATTGAGAGCAGCCCTGAGGAGAAGGGCTTGGGGGGTACTGGTGGATGAAGAGCTGGACGTGAGCTTGCAGTGTACACTTAGAGCCCAGTGTATCCTGGGCTGCGTCCGGAGGAACATGGCCAGCAGGTCAGGGAAGATGATTCTGCCCCTCTACTCTGGTGACAGCCCACTTGGAGCACTGTGTCCAGCTCAGGGGTCCTCTGTACAGGAAAACATGGACCTGTTGGAGACTGTTCAGAGGAAGCCACAAAAGTGACCAGAGGCTGGAGTACCTCTCCTGTGAGAGTCCTTTGAGCACTTGTCAATTCTTAAAAGGGTGAGAAACAAGATGGGGAGAGACTTTTTAGTAGGGCGTGTTGTGACAGGATATGGGGTGATGGTTTTAAACTAGATGAGGGGAGATTCAGGCTGGATGTGAGGGAAAAAAAGTTCTTCACAATGAGGGATGGTAGAACACTGGCACAGGTTGCCTGAAGAGATGGTGGATGCCCCATCCCTGGAGACATTCAAGGCCAGGCTGGATGTGGTTCTGGGCAACCTCATCTAGTTGAAGATGTCCCTGCTCATTGTAGGGGGGTTGGACTAGATGACCTTCAAAGGTCTCTTTTATCCCAAACTATTGTATGATTCTATGATAGAATTCTCTTCAGCATAGACAAAGAGGACCAATTGTAGCATTGTCTTTGTGAATGTGTGCACCAGTAGGGAACTTATTGCCACATCCTTAGGCCTGTCAGCAGCCATCAGGTGGTTTATGACTTGACTTTTCACCTGAGATGAATTCCAAGCAGTGACCACAGGGTGAAAGTTTTTGAACAGTTATGTTCTTTTTTGGCCCCATGTGAAATGAAGTCAACTTTTTCCTTGCTACAGGAAATTGCCAAATAAAATAATGGAGAGGAAGTCAACTATTCTTTGAGTTTCTAGGACAATATTCTGAAGAAATGTAGTAATTCCAAACAAAAGAAAATGTTTTAAAGCGCATCCTTCTCACTGTAAGTTGATAGTCTTTGTATCCCATAGGGCAATCCTGGTAGCAGGCAGACTCCTCATTTGAACAAAGCCATGAAAAAGTACAGTAAACTTCCTTTCAGCTAGAAGTCAGAGAAGGAGCAAGAACAAGGAGATGTTCTTAAGAGATCTGGATACTACTGGGATCAAAACCGTAACACTTCTCTGATTTCTCTGGAAGTGTTTAGTTATGGGGGCATTCTGTAGCTTTTGTTTTGCTTTAGGATTGTGATGGTTTTGCTGCTTAAAATGATTTCTTCTATTAATCTAAAATCACATCAACATTTTGTATGTGAAATTACTTATCGATTAGAAACAGTATTCTTTTTCTTTACATTTTGACAGTGACACTTGTATCTTCTGGCAAAATGAGTGCTAATTCTTCACGTATTTTTGTCTTACTGAAGCAGTGTACATTTCTAAATGTGGGTGTGTCCCAGTTTACCAGTATTAAATGTTAACCTGTAGTTTACATCTCTCAACAACATGGAATGTCAGTGTTCAGCTGTGAAAAGGCCTCAACTGTGAAATTCAGTTAAATACAAGTAGAAAAGCTTGAATCTTGACATGCCATTAGGTGTAGCTTATCTAAATAAAATTCTGACTTCTATCCTCTTTGGTCATCTCACTTTGAGCATATGATCATGAGCTCAGGGGACTAGAAGAGACCCAGGTGAAGGTGATCTGGTGCTTTCCTTGGCCCCAAGTAAAAATGAAATGCCCCTACATCTTTATCAATACGTCTCGTGTGTGTGTGTGTATATATATATATACACATATATATATATGTATTTAACAAAGAGCCTCTCTAAGCACTCTTCTGAAATGTTTTCCTTACTGTTGGAAACTTTTCTTTACCTCTGATCTGAATCTTTCTTACTGCAGCTTAAACTCATTGTTTCTTACCCTGTTAACCATGAACCCCAAAGCCCTGTGTGGAAGACATAAGATGTGGAAGATTTAAGCCCTATGTGGAGGATTTAAGGCGTGTTAAAAACCTTGTTTCTCCCCAGTGTCCTGTCCACAGGACTAAACTTCAGTTCTTTCAGGCTTTCCCCTGGAGTCATATCTCTGAGACCTCTCATTGGACTTGAGTGTACTTCTATGGCCTCTTTCTAGCACTGTTTTGAAACCCAGCACCTAAAACCTGTCCCAATTGAGGCCATTCCCATCCTTGAGGCCATCCTCATCCTGAGTAAGATGAGCAAACTGGTTTGTGTCTTCTGGATTTTAATGCTGTTCTTAAATTGCTGTTCCTTTTTGGTGTAATTTATAAATGTGGGTTTGCAGCAACATCATCTTGATTCGTGCCCACCTTCTAAAATGTTACAAACCCCAGATCCTGTTGTGCAGTTGTTGCCTGGACAGCTCTATTCCTTACTGTGTTTGTGCATTTGAGTTGTCCTTTTTGTATAGATCCATGTAATTTTTGCCTGGCAAATAGCATCCTGTTTTCTCAGACCATTTCTTTGCTTTGTCAAGATCATTTTGAGGCCTTATTACACTTCCACCTTTGTGGAATCAGCTGCAGATTTAATGAATGCTCTTTATTTCATTATCCAGTTTACTGGATATTAAAATATCAAATAATACTGGACCCAGGACAAAACCCTGCAAAGCTGTATTTGTGTATCTTGCTGCAATCACTGTAAGCCATAAGTAAGTTCTGGTTTGGTTTGGGGGGGTTTTCTGTCCAGTTCCACCTCTAGCATATAATACCATGTTCTAGGTGCTATTTCTCAATCTTGGTGGGAACAGATAATATTGGAACTTAATGAAAATCAGAATAGAACCTTTAGTACTGCTTCTCCTTGGGCTATAGAAGGGCATCATGGTGATCTGATATCACTGGTTCTTGAGAAATACATCTGGCTGCTGTTAAGAGCTCTAATTCCTTTAAAGCTCACTGTATTTTCCCAGGAGTTAGAGTTGAGCTAACTGGTACAGAATAACTCCACATAGGTGAGTTCCCTCAGGAGTGTCTATGCTCCGTCCCCAGCCATGCTGTTGCCATGCCAGGACTGCAGCTGGATCAGTGGTCGTTAGGCCTGGAGAGAACTGTTTCTAGAAGACATCTGTGCCCTCAGGTTTTAAATGTTTGCTTGCTGCTTCCTCTTTGCTTGTGCCACCTTCTCAAGGCAATGCCTACAGTACAGTAACTATCGAGTACTCAGTTTCAAGCACTGTGTGCATCATCTAATGAACTTGGAGGCAGCATGTACTGAACTGGTGTGACTTTCATGCCTTGCCTGGTTGGGCAGGATGTTCCTGCTGATACTTCAGGATGCTTAGCTCCTGCTGCAATCTTCTGTCAGTGAGGCACTGATTTAGTTTATCCCTTCACACCTTACTTGTGTGGTAGCTGGGAGAACATAGTGTTGTTAAACCCTTTGCCCTTTCACTGAGTCTGGGTGAAATGGGCTGCTAAGGGCTGCACTCAGTGCTTAGGTAGTTTGATTGGAGAAGCTTTATTGCCTTAGCTTAAGAAATACCAGTGAATGGTTTGAGAATAATTAATGCAAGGTTAAGGCTAATAGGCTGCTGCCTGTCTTGGACCATCTGAGACATTAATTGCAGCTCTATGTATGTCTTTGAAATTCAGGAAGTGCAGAAGTAATGCATGTGTCAGCATGCATTGGACCTGCTCTGTAACTGAGCCTCTTTGTGGAATGGCTGAGCTCTGAACAGCAGCCATCACATGCTGGCCTTCCAGTTGATGCGGAGAAGTGTAGGGAGCCCAGCACAAAAAGTGAGAGCCTGTCAGGTTGTGTCCTTGCTAAGAAAGACATCGTGGTGTAAAATAAGATTGGTGACAGCCGCTGGGCTGTACACAGACCCGGTGCTTGATTCCTTCACTGCCCCTGTACAGACCTGGCCTGCTCTGTCAAATGTTATCATCACTTCATGTCCTGGGACGTCTGCAGTCATTGAGCCAGCTCTTATTTTCTGTAGACTGCTGGCTGCTTCAGTCCTTTAGCCAGGGTTTGTATAACCCGTTTCACACGGTGGGGAGGGAAGGGTCTGCACTTGCTTTGGGGTCCAGAGGTACCTTGTCTTGCGTAGCGGTGTGAACTGCTGCAGATTATTGTCGTGTCTGTCAGTACAGCTGTCGCTGCCACACTGGGTGACGCGTGGAGTTCATAAAGTCAAATGAGAGAATCCATTTGTGGGACGCAGCATACCACATTAAAGGTTCCATTTGCTTAGTCATCTTTAACAAGGCAGCATGAGAGGGCAGCCTAACCCAAATACAGTTATACAGTGTTCTTTTGCTAGCCCTTTTGCTAGCTAGAGGGCAGAGTTAAATTTATAAGGTGGGGTTAGTATGCACTGTAAATGTCCCTCCTTTAAATGTGTTTCTCATTTTAAATATAAATATTAAAATCTTACGTTGGTTTAAATATAAATGCATTTGACATTCAAGAAAGGAGCACCAGGCACTGCTGTTTGAATCTTAATTTAGTTCAGTTTCTGGGCAATGAGTTAATCCTTTCTCAGAAGTTGTCTGAAAACCTGCTCTGGTCTAAATGTGTTTCTTTCTAATTTAATTTAAGATCTTTAATCCCTAATTTTAAGAATTAAGCCTGATGAAATAGCACTTGTGCGAGCTGAATTTGATGTATTGAATTGCCAGATGAAGGTAAATATGTTTTAAAGGTTTCTATAGCAAGCTTGTGGACAAGAAATTACTTAAAAAGCAGTAACTGAAGCAAAGTCTGTAGTATGTAGACCGCATCCAAGTTACCCTTTTCTTTCATTTGCTTTTTTCTATCTCTAATAACATTAACACTTAAATTGTCCAAATCAGGCTCTAAAATTTATGCTTTAGCTAGTGAAATTGGACACCTCTGGTTTCCCTTCACTTTGCTGTTTAATAACTATCCTAAGACAGGTTTGCTAAGGCAGTGTTAACAGACAAGCATCATTTTAGCAACAGCAGCTTTGAAGTTGCAAGGTATTGAGGGAAATAAAAAGCCTCATACTATGATGCCAAAGATGCAGTAGGCGGGGACTTTTGTCAGCCAAAGATGTTCTTTTGTCTCTGAGGTTGAGGCACAGGTTTGGGGTTTGGTTGGGTTTTCCCTTTTTGATTCCTGTTGGGAGGATCTTTGCATTTCAAATGTCAACTTTTCCCATTTGTGTGCTTTACTCATCTCTGTGTTTGCTTAGTGCTGCTCTTTCTTCCCTTTCATTTTGCCATCGCTTTTCCTCTGGCAAACCTGAACTCGCTTCAGTTTGGAACAACTGGGGAGAAATGAACCACCGCGGATAAAAGTCTGACAAGAGCAGCAAAGTCTGTGAATGATCCTTCGCTGTTTCCTGAGTCGTTCCAGTGTCATTAATCAGCACTGGTGCTGTGGAGGCTGGGTGGTGTGGTATGTCGCCAGCACAGCAGCTTCTCCGTCCCTTTCCCCCACCCCCTGCGTGCCTACACAGTGGGGAAAACTAGAGAGGGAAGCCATCAATCTTCCTTGTCCTGGATGTCAGCAGTGATTCTCCCGTCGACTTCCTGCTCTCTCCATCGTGCCCACCACCTGTGTTTAGAATTAGCTCTGATGCTGCTGGATCTCACTTGGCTTTTCACCTGTTCTGCCCCAGCTACATAGCTGTTAATGTAAAGCAGAGCAGCTAAATGCTATAACATGTGAAGAGTAAACCATCACTGTGGGTTGGCGGGGGGTAGCGGGGGTGTCCTGGTGCAGCTGCTCTTGTAACACTGTCATAATGTTCGCTAACAGTGTGCAGTTTGATATCTCCTGCTTGTGTTTCAGCCCAAAGGTGAGCTTGTGAGCAAGTCTCTTTGTTTTAATTCAAAGATGAAAATGTTTATTAGATACATTATAGCTAGAAGTATAACCTTGTCTCCCAACAGTTTGCTTGCTGGGATAGATTTATGAACAAAGTCCAAAGAAATTAATTAGCCTGAAGTTCTGTCCTTCCCTTCAGTTACTCGCAGGGTACAACTGGCAAAAGACTCTTTGGGATTTGATTTTTCTATCTCTATATCTCACTAGTTGTAGTCTTGAAAACGCAAGGCTCCATCTCCTCCATCACTTGATAGATTGGGAAGCTGAGATGTAGTGCCTCTGTACTTCTAGGGCAGGATTAATGTCATCACCTTATGGTCTGTTGTGTTAAATAATAGGTCTAAACTGGACTCTGACCAGCCAAATTTTGGTGTATACTTTTATGTAATTGTGTAAATGTTTTCCTGTACCACACTAAAAGGAGAAAGCAATCCTGAGAATTGTCACATTGCAGCTTTGTCGTACCTGCTTGAGCGGGTGCTAGCTTTTTCTGGGTTTAAAACCCACAAAGTGATAAAAATGTAGGCAAAAGGTTTCTTTATAGTTGTGGGTTGCCTGCTGTCATTAAGTGTAGGATGGCAATATTTCTGCAGTTATGAAGAAGAGAGGCTTTGAAAACAGATCCTGTGAATGCTTTCACTTGATTTTGTTTAACTCCTTTGTGAAGTGGAAAAACTGTATTATGACTGATCTTACTACAAATTTGAGAAGCAGTTTTCTGTTGAAATTGAAGGCAAATATGTGTATTCAACAGGTAAATCCTTGTATTCAGTCCTCACAGAATTCATGAAGCTAAACATGAAAGGTATAGTCAGGATACTAAGAATTGACAAGTGACATGGAATGATATGCATGGATCTTTTCCTTAACTCTAGCAAGTTTGATGTGTTCTCCAGTTCTGGCACATGTGCCTCATGAGCAGGGAATGAGTGTGGCTTTGACAGCTGAATTGAGGACTTAACGGTTACAGGTCTCCTTATGACAAGCATGACATACTGAAAAGAGTTCTGCTTTGGTCCAAGAGAGCAGCATTGGATTTTGGAAGCTCTGGGTTTTTTTTCTAGTATACTGTTTTGCATTGAAAATTAATGTGCCCATACTTCAGGGTGTCTTTAGCCATCCTACTCTGGGACAAGAACGTAATGCTTATTCCTCATCATTTGAGAGCATTCAGGTATTGACAGCTTTTCATTATAAAGAGCAGAAGTTTATCTCATCATGAGAAAGGAGTTTAGGGAAGAGAACACCTGAATCTTAATGGGGTTTGGGCCAAGCTTCATTTAAAAATGCTGATGTGAAGTGCACTGTGGTGTTTGGAATTGCCTTGCAGAAGTCTCATTGAGAGGAAAATAATAGAAGTCAAAACATCTGTCAGATACTATGCTCTTACCAGGAGTGAAGATTAACATGGAGCACTACTGGTGTAGGTGCACACACCACACAGAGTTAAACACACGAACAACAGGCTCACACTGTGCTTACTACAGATGTCTGAATGAGTGAGTGCCTGTGGGCTGGAGCTGCATGTCTTGTGGCTTTCACTCTGCTCCATTGGGAAGCCTTCACTCCTTTTGTTTTTATCCTTTTCCAGCTCCAGTACTTGAGAGCACACAGCTCCCATCCCCTGACCTAAGAGCTCCATTGAAGTGCATTCCAGCCCCATGATTTCATGGTACCAGCAAAACTCCCCTGCCACGCTGCTATGCCACCCGCTGCTTCTCACAGAGTGAACAAACAGGGAACATAAACTCTCTCCAAAGGAATAATGTTCTCTGTATATTTTTAGTGCTAGAAGTCCAAGATTCATTTAAGGGTTTGTTGGTTTTTTTTGTGGGGGCTTTTTTTTATAGAGACTTCTGCTAACACAATGGAATATTTCATACCACCCCATTTGCTGTCATATCTTGTGCTTTATGCTGTTAAATGGAATCAAAGGCGTTAAAGATGAAAGACTTGTAGTCAACTGGTTCCTCAGCTGGGAGCCAGCGAGGGTTTGTTCTTTGTAACTTATTTGCTATGCTTTATCCAGGTCCAGCCTAGCTCAGTTTTTGTTATTGGATTTGCTTGTTTCTGCGAATTCCAGATTTCAGGTTAAGTAATTGCTGAGTTTAGACTCAGTATAATACTGCTACTGTTTGTTGCTCATGTTTAACTTGTTACTTATTGCCCATATACTGAACAAACCTTTTCTAAGTAGTTGTTTACCAGTTGGACATACAAGCACATTAAAGATGCCATGCTTGCTTTCACAGGTATTCTCCTTGCTGGATAGACAGGGAACTTTGTTCTGTCTTTATATGAAACTGTCCATTTTACGTTGTACTTGGGTGTTTCCTTTCCAACATGTAGTGTGGCACCAGATGCTAACTTACACAGTATTAACAATAAAACTATCTTTAATCTGTTTAATCTGCTTATTGTTACTCTTCATATGTTTGGAGTTAGTACAGAATTTTAATGTACAGTTTATGTTGAAATTCTGATGGCTTGTATTTTCTTGGTGCAAAACATTCTCAAACTGCCTATTTAAATGTCACTGTTGTATCTGTACCAATGTTTGATTACATTATACTCAAATTAGGGAACATAATTTTGCCAGTACATCTAGTATGTTCATATTGACGTAATCTCCAAACTGGGCAGTGATCTGAGCAGCGGAAAAGGCAGAGAAGGAGCATGGCATAGGAAGCATATGAAGTGGGAAATGTGGCTGCAAGGGAATGGAGTCTTTGTGATTTAGAGACTGACAAGGTTTGTGGAGTCCACAGGTTCAGGGTGCCAGCTCTTTTTGGATCAGGGTATTGGCGCATGAACTGATCTGTGCTGACTGCACAGAGGGTTATAACTTGCATCTACCCCAGGGGGTAGAGCTGCTTCTGCACTGAAATAGTATTAGCTTCAGTGTCCCAGGGAAAAGAAGCAGTAACATCAGAAGACGTTTTGGGTGATGCTGTCCTTGTTTAAACTGAAGTTGTAAGATGTACAAGTTTCTGCACCATGCTTTTAATAGGGAAGATACTTAGGATAGGGTGAAGGGGGTTGCCACCTGCGCTGAAATGTGTAGATATTTATGTGCAGGAGAAGCTAGCATTGCTGCTAGCCCAAACCTATTCTTACCTGTCAGCACAGACACTTCAACACTGGATAAAAAAAATGGCTTAGCTGCAAACCAGGCTTACTTTGAAAGCAATGAGAATTATCCAGCACATTTTGAAGGAAATGGCTGAACTGTAGATCATGTTTAAAAACACAAAGTCCTATCTACTTGGAAATTCTTATTCATTTTTTCTGGAGTCTGAGTCGAAATTAAGTCAATTTGAAGTTTGGTTGTTTTTTTTTGGGGGGGGGAGGGGTGTTAACAGTTAAAGATAATAGTACTTGGCCTTGAATTTTGCTGCCATTTTTTGTGGTTTTGTATTAGTATGTAAGAGATTCACAGCAATGAAAACAGACTACATTAGTCACTCTGCTATCAATGTGTCTTATGAAATATAGCAGGAAAATGATCATGAAATTGATGTTCCTGCTGTACAAGAGACTGAGGATTTGTGTTGAGCAGCTTTGTGACTAGAGCTCCGCGCTGAGGTTGGTGGGACCCTCCTTTGTAAGTCTTACATGCTCTTACAGCTTGGCATATAGCAAGCATTTTCACATGGAACATTGCTGAGTTCCTTCTGGATATAGTGGAATTCTTTGGGAAGGTCGGGAGGTAATCGATCATATGCTGACAGCTTGGGGCTCTGAGAAAATGGAGGGCTGGGATGCAGGAAAACAAACTTTCCAAGATGGTAACTGTCACTTAGCCAAGCTATACATTTTTCAAGTTCTTAAACCTTTACTCCCAACCTTAGCTTCTTCATGACTTTTTTTGCTGCATCTCTGTGAAATCTCATCAGGTGTTGACATTTTACTGGTGCTGGTGCATCTACAGTATTCCAGGTGTGACCTTGAGCTATAGCAATATTTCTTTGTAGAGACCTTTCAGAAACTACTGCTGCCAAGATGGGTAGTTTCGGAATTTTGATAATCTTTTCACTATTCTTTGACCTCTGGGAGAAGGACTCAGATTTCTTTCAGGAACTGCTCAAAATGGTCTTTGCAGCTAGAAAAATAAGATTTGAGTGTCGGTGGGAGTTAAGCTGGCAGTCTGCTGGGATATTGCATGTATTTACCACAAAAATGTTTGCATTTCTCTAGGCTATGATCCTAAGTTTCTGTATCATAGTGGATAATGCGCTAAAGAGAAACATACAGCTTCGGTTCCAAATCATAGAAGGATTAAAGATGAGCGTCAAAAGGATCAAAAAAGGATGAAAGAATCTGTGACTTGTTTTCTGAGATCTAGTTTTCACTGACCTATTTACAGCTATGTCAGTTTGTATATGCAGTCTGACAGCTTAAAATCAGCACTGGTTGTCAGTCTCTCTGCAGTGCGATGGAGTATTAGGACTGTCTTACTGCAATTACTTTTAGTTAATCTTGAGGTAATCTATAAATGAATGCACTGATAGGAGTAGAGACAAGCGTAAGTGAGGCTTTATTAATGACTATCAAATGTAAAAGAGTCTCTCCTAAAAATTCACTTGTTGATTTTACCAATTGTTTGCTAACAGAATATGGTCGTGGATCGGATTTTCTCTGGTATCCAACCAACTGGGACGCCTCATCTGGGTAACTACCTTGGAGCCATTCAGAACTGGGTGAATCTGCAGGAAGAGTGCAGCTCAGTGCTATATAGCATTATGGACATGCACTCTCTCACCATGCCCAAGGAACCAGCTGTCCTGCGCCAGAACATACTGGACACCACTGCTGCCATCCTTGCCTGTGGTATTGACCCAAAGAAGTGTTTCCTGTTCCGACAGTCACTGGTTAGTGCTCCTGTTACATTAGGTTTGTTTCTCAGTAAGTGGCTTTCCACACGTGTTAATGACTGAGTATAGTATTGATCAGCTTTGTGTCAGTGTAGAACATGTTAGCAGTGTTGCATTGCGAACTTAGGCCTTGTTGCTGTTTCCCAGTGGCTGAAACCACGTTTGAGAAGTCCATTTAGGGATAAGTACACTTTAAATTTCCCAGGCAGAGCTAGGAATTAATACAGGTTATGAGTAAAACACTGACAAAGCCTGTTAGGAGACTGTTAATTTAGCTCTGTAAGTACCACTTCAGTCACAAAAGGTTAAATCATAAGTGCATAAATGTAGTCTGTGCAACCATAAAGCCAGTAAAGGCAAGTAAAACACATTTCTGTGGTTTCTTATCAGCAATTAGTCTGCCAGCTGCACAATTTTCTCCAGCAGGTAGTTGACATGGTGAGTTTTGTGTAGGTTCCATCACCAGGAATGCCTTCCTACTTGGCATGTGTCAGCTTAGTCTATCATGCTGCATTTTCCTGGAACACAATTTAGTTTCTTGCCTCATTAACTTTCTGTTATTGCCTCTAAAGTGGCAAACTTGTATGATTTCTGACAGAGGCAGATGTGTCATAGCTTCTGCTCTTCTGAAGACATCTTTAACGGATATCTGACTTGAAACAACTGCAAAGTTGATATGCATAGAGCCTGAATTGTATCAGTGGAAGATGAAATTATGATGTTAAATTCCTCTTCTGAACATGTTTTTTCACAGGCAGAGTTTCCTGTGGTTGTCAAACTGCAAATGACAATCATAGCTCTGTATCCCTGGTGGATATGGAAATGATGAAGACAGATACACTTCCTGCTTCATTTTTCCTCTGTATTAAAAAAAATAAATAGATTAGCTCAGAATTCTAGTGGAGAAATGTTTAAATTCATTTATCCTTTGTTCAAATCTGTTTATCTTTTTTAAGAAGTTACCACCTTGGGTTTTATTTTGTCTCTGACTTAAATTCATTCATGTTGAGGCTACATAAACTGGAAAGCCAGTGATGCAGTAAAAAACAACCTGGAGTTTTGTTTTTAATTCCTTTCAAGCAGTTGAATGATTCAGCTAGTTACAACACAGGCTAGATACACAGACAGGACTCGTCAGCCTAGGAGTTGAAGAAGGTTATCGTTAGAGGAGAATAAAGTAAAGGTTTATAAAACGGCAAGTAAAATGGAGAAAATAGGTAAAGAACGTGTGGTTTATCCATTGAAGAACATGACTCAAAATCGTGTGTCAAAATAAATTAGCACTTGGTAGATTCAGCATGAGCTGAATCTCATGAAATCCACAATTAGGCTGCAGAACTCCTTGGCAGAAGACACAGCTCATGCTGAAATGTGTATGAATTCAGGAAAGGACTCGCCAAATTCATCTAAAATGTCTGCTGGGGACTGTTCTATACCTGAGGTACCACTTCTGCAGGTAGTACTGCAACGACAGTTGGGATGCTGTTTTGTACTTAGGCTCTTTTCTGATGGTTGCTCTTGGAGATGAATATTTGAGCTGTTCCAGTGTGCTTTTCTTACGTTCTTACATGTCCAAAAGCTAAACTACTTCTGTTCCAGGTCTTGCTAAAGCCAGCACACAGACTTCCCTTGAAGCCAGCAGATTATCAGTGAGGCTCTTACATTACAGTCATTAGAATCCCAGACTAGTTTAGGTTGGAAGAGACCTTAAAACTCATCCAGCTCCAACCGCCTGCCGTGGACCAGGTTGCTCCAAGCAATCCATCCACTTAACCAGGTTGCTCCAAGCCCCATCCAACCTGGCCTTGAACACTGCCAAGGATGGGGCAGCCTCTTCTTTGAGCAGCTTGTGCCAGCACCTCACCACCCTCATAGGGAAGAACTTCTTCCTTATATCCAGTCTCAGTCTTCCCTCTGGCAGGTTAAAGCCATTCTCCCTTGTCCTGTCCCTACAGGACCTTGAAAAACCTCCCTCAGCAGCTCTTTTGTAGACACCTTTAAGGTCTCCCCAGAGCCTTCTCTTTTGCAGGCTGACCAACCACAGAAAGCATGCTGTATCTTTCAGAATATAATAATGCAGAGATTGAGTCTTTGAGTCCCTAAAGAGAAAGTATCAGACTTGGAAATGATGGGAGGACAGAACTGTAACTGATGCTTCTACAGAACCAGTGCAGTCAACAGCCAGTGAAACTTTAGCTAGCTAGGCTTGAAAAATGTTCAGCTTTAGCAAACGAAAGTTTCCAGCATCAAAAATTAATCTGATTTCTGTTATCAGGTTAGGCTGGCTTCTATTAGAGAGACCAACAGAGGAAAAAAAAGTTGGCTATTATTGTTCTTAATAGCCAACCTAAGCCTCCCCTGGCACAGCTTAAGGCTGTTTCTTCGTGTTCTGTTTCTTGTTACCTGGGAGAAGAAACTGATCCCACCTCACTGCAACCTCCTGTCAGGTAGTTGTAGAGCGTGGTAAGGTCCCCCCTGAGCCTTCTCTTCTCCAGACTAAATCCCACCAGGTCCATCAGTCGTTCCTCATCAGAC
>JBCJKH010028477.1:23095-37265 GCA_039877255.1 Loriculus beryllinus | reverse complement strand
AGGGATCACCATGCTGTACTTGCTCTGTACTCCACTGAGGATTACTCATCTCTCCCTAAAAAGAACAGATGTGCTTCATTCATTTTACACCAACGCAGGAATAGGGTCAACTATGAGCTGTGCAGTAACTGTAAATCAGCAGAACAGCTATCATTCTCCACATTCTTCTCTACCATTTTCTGTATCTGGACACCATACCAGAGACCACTAAGCAGCAAAGCTTGCTTCCATTGGTCTTCTCTGACCTAAGTTCACTGACGCACTTGCACACTCTGAAAAGCACACCCACATAAGATCCTCACAAATAGCTCTTCTTTGAATGCTGATTTTTACTTTGCCATTACAGCTGAGGTGGCTAAGGGGTTTTCAGACTTTTGAGCAATAGGTGTTCTGAAAGCTCTAGGGTAGTACTGAATCAAAAAAAAAAAAGCAGTTTAATATGTGGTGGCCTTTGAGCACACAAAAACTGATACATCTTCATCACATGCTAGAAAGAGCAGGTACTTCGGAACAAACTCCAAATCCTATGTGACCAAAGGCTCAGGAATTATGGAAGTAGATCGAGTTACTAGCTCAGTCACATGAGTATGCCACTAAGCACAGCAAGGAAAAATCTAATAGCATTTTGCTTCCTTTTGGTCCTGCAGCTTAAAAAGAAAACTGAGCCAAGAAAGTAAATACATGATTGAGGGTTTGTCTACCCTGAATGCTGCAATGCTTGAAGAGCTGATCTGCAATTCATTTACTCCCACATTACACAGCATGATCACAACCATACAGTTTCTTTTATATTAGTGGTATCTCTACACCTGACTTTAGCATCTGTTACCTATCCCCACTAGCTTATACATCAGTAGCTTTCTTAGCTGTACACTGAACTGCATTCACATGGATGTAATACAAGGACTTAAAATCTACAACAATCAACACAGATATTTAGAAAGTACAGAAATGGATGGAGCAATATAGCCCTGTGAACAACTCTCTCATTTAAATCCCATAAGAGGACAGTTAGCAGTAACCTGAGTTCATTCTGTGGACACAAAAACAAGGTTCCTAACAGGTTTGTACATTGTAATCTAAACTGGAAAATAAAAAGAGCTCTGGTTCAGAAGTTTCCTGTACATTTGTGGATTTTGGGATTTACTAAAATGAAGAAGCTGAAGAGAAACAACCTAGAAAATGAGTGTATTTTCAGCTGTACAAGGTGTTTGGAGGCCATTTGCAGTCATCTATGAGCCATAATAAACAGCACATTATACTGGTATGAAATGCTATCCAGAACACTGAATTTTAACTGCGAGGGAAGGGATTTCATTATTGCTATTATTATGATTATTATATTATTATATTGCAAATAGGTACTGTGGAGGCACAGCATCCATGATTACAGTCTGTGACTCCACAGTCAGCTATTCGAAAAGAAGATTCCAGCTTGCAAACAGTTTGCAGATGTTCAAGACTACATTCATTAAAAATACATTGTCAGATCCAATTGGGAACAAAATGCAAGTTTGCAGAAGTCTTTCAAAGTTGCTGTGGACTCTTTTTCGTGTTTTGATTTCAGTATAAGCAGATTCTAAAATGAATTATGTTTCCATTGTGCATTTCCCATAAACAGTGCAGCATTATGCCAATGGGTAATAATTTGAGTCATTAATATTATTTGAAAGTAACACATAAAAGGTACTTTTATTATTACTTTTGATAAAATGAAATCGATAAGTTTGATAAAATTGCTTTTTATACTAATTTCAATTACAGCATAACTTGGTCATGTAAACACTACCGCTATAGTCTATAACTCCCTCTGGTAACTCTGCTTTCACTGCCCAGGGTGAAAAGCTGCCTTTTCATGGCTGCCTGCATGCCAAGGTCCAGCTATGGTATTGCCTAGCTGTGTAATTGCTGATGAAAAGCTATGAGGAAGTCTGGAGGCAGACAAAAACATGAAAGTTACAGAAGTTAAGAAATTTGAGACATCAGCATTGCTAGCTCAGGGATTCAAGAAAAAAATGCCAACACAAAGGTATAAAACCACAGAGAGAGATTAGCTGACCCCAGTCGGAATCATCACCTACAGTCATCACCATTATCAGAGTGATCAAACCTCATGGCAGATGGCAACTGAGCAACACTGAGGGTCTACTGAAAGGAACCATGCTGGACAATCCTCCTCAATCCTCCTTCCCAGCCAACGCCTGTTAGGACAGCAAAGATAGTGAGCAATGGTGGCACACTAACACTGAGCCTAGCAGCTCACTCCTACGAATCTTCTGTGTGTTATGAAACAAATAATTGTTCTACACTTTTAAGGTGAGGGCATCCTGCTTGCAGAATCTTTTTATACCCAGCCCAAACAAGCCAAAGAGGGGCTGTAACAGGCCATACAATGACAACAAAATTCTATTACTGGCAAAGCCAGTAACCAAACGGACACTAAATATGTTAGTCACACTCACTGTTATGACTTTACAGAATCAGGACATCTACTTCCCCTGCAATCAATTAATAACAAAGTAATCTATCTTTATATGAATACATGAATAAAATACAAAAGTCATGCATTTTACCTAAAATACTGTCTGGGATTAGCCATATTGGGCAACAGTGCATTGCCAAGCACTGATTTGATTTTCATTGCACTGACGGCAAAGTCATTTATCTTTTTTCAGCTCCCAGTCTCCTTTTATCTTTTTCTTATGCTTCTGTATTTTCCTCTATTCTGCAGTGTTGCTGAATACTGATGAGCAGAAAATGGTACAAAACCACAGACAGACTCAGATTAAAAAAAGTTCGCGTATGGAAGGCCCAGCTTTTTTCCATTTGGTGAGTCCAAAGAAGCTGTATATTGGGCATTGTCCAGCTATATAAAGATCAATTAAATACCTCACTAGCTGTCCTTCTCTCGAATAGACAGACTTTCAAACAGTGATGTGATGTTTCTTTCATGGTTCTAATATGATCTCCATTAAGAAGAGAAATTATCTTCATGCCACTGCACTTGGAAGTTTTAACAAAAAATAAAATGACCAATGCAAAAACAGCTTCCACACATCAGAATCACATTTGTTGCCTTTTTTTTTTTTTTTTTTTTTACATGTTACATTTGTAGACTACCAGCAGTCCATAAAATTCAGGAAAACTGGAAATATAAAGAAGAAAAAAAATCTTCCCAGTGTTGTAGTACTTAGCTTTTAAGTGTGTTAGCATCTCACCACGGATGTATAATGCACTGACTTTTTCAATTTACCAGCTGAACTTGCCATTCTCACTTTGTTAGTACTGAATCAAAATTGCCTTAGGCCTATTTCCCACCAAAACAAAACCAAAGTATTTAATGTTACGACAGACTATAATTCCTCTTGAAACACAGCAGACTTTCCTAAGATTTGTTCAAGAAACAAATCTAACAATTACAGACAAAACAGCTTACGATTAGTGATGCTTCACAAAGCAGACATCTCAGATGTCTTTCAGGTCTTAAAGGTCCCTATGATATACATGTCTGCATACAGGATTGTATCTGTACCTCCACTGTCAGTCAAGAAGGAGGTCTGTTCAACAGCTACAGAACATAATGAGTGATTCAGAATATACCATAACAGATACACCTACATCAGGTCAGCTGACCGACTAAACTACTCTGACAGTGCTGAAGATGTTGGTCAACTTTAACTTCAGCATAGGAATTGCAATTGCTAATGTTACAGACTTCACATACAGCAGTGATCTGAACCATAATTACCAATGATTTCTAGCGACAGCCTTTAATATTCTCCATTCACCTCTTTAGGTATGTCTATTATCACGTTGCCAGAATCTTTTTCAGCAAGACTTTTCAGTAAAGTTCCATCAAAATTTCCTGTCACAAAAGAGAACATGCAACTGCCAGTTTCTTGCTAGTCATGCTCAGTTCTGCCACACCAGCAGAGACAAGCAATAATAAATGTGTCCAGAACTGACACAGACAATATGCGGACAATTTTTTTCTCTTGTCAAGCAGAAAAGTGTACAATCTGTACAGAATTATTCAGAATAGTCATATATACAAAACGACACAGGTGAATCTCATGAGAATGAGTAGCTAGTTGCTAAAACAGCAGACGAAATTCAACATCAGTGAGTGCAAAGGAACACAAATAGGAAAAAATAACCATAACAATATGTACATGGCAATTGAGTCTAAATTAGCTATAGCTCAGGAAAGAATTCTTGGAGTCATTGTGGACAGTTCTCTGGAAACAGCTCAGTGCTCAGCAGATATTCAATAAGCAAACACAATGTTACAACTGATAAGGAAAGAACCAAAACCAAAAGGAACTCAAGCACATTAACTATGAGCACTGAGGGGGCAGTTGCGGCATCACTCCTCTCTTGCTCAGTGTTACACACAGACAGCGTAGAACTTAAAGGCACAGAGAGCAGTGATAAGAATAAGAAGAGATGGGAAGCCAATCCCATACAAGGAGAGATTTAAGTACTTCCGAGTTCTGAAAAAAGACAGCTAAGCCATCTATAAAATCAGGACTGGTACACAAGAAGTGAATGAAGAACAACCAGTCACTGACTGTCACAACAGAAGAGGGGAGCAAATCAAACTGTGGAAAAAAAAAGTATTTAAGTAAACTAGACACATAAGTAAAATACAAATCCCATTGCCACCAACTGTCACAAGAGCAAAGTACAACAGCATCCAACATGGATAATGTACACTCACAGAGAGCAGGTCCTTTGGTGGCTATTAAATCAGTGGCCTATGTGTAAGCCCTGTTCAGGGTCACTGATAGGTGGAATCTAAGATTAATACTCTACTGGTTGTCATCTCTAAACTGGTATCCACACAGGACACAGTAAAATATTTTCTGCTGTGGCTGTTCTTACAATATGCATTTTTTGGTTTGTTTGGGGTTTTTTTTCAAGACTGAAAAAAGAATATTTCAGTGCAATTTAATATAAGACTTGAATATTTCAGTGTAATTTAACACGTAACTTGAAGGCCAGGTCTGGCTGTGGGTCCCCTGCACAGTGGCTCTTCCTTGTGGATTTATTTTCTCCAACTACAGCGACCAACAGAGCTAGACTCTGGGAAAGAACTAATAATAAATTGTTTGTAATCAGGAAGGTGAATTACAGATAGAGAAATGGTAAAATCATCTCACTCCTCTGAAGGGTCGCACTTGTAATTCACACATACCAAGCACCTAGCATTATCTTCACCTGAGTAACAATGAGAGCAGCTTGGATGAGACAGAGTGACACCTCCGCAAGTCAGAGTGTGGCAAAATACTTCTATAGACAATTTTATATTGTCCTTACTCCACAGTTACGATGGCATATCACTAAAAAGGATAGTCACATATTTCCTGTTACATCCATGCACTATCCACACACTGGGCAAGATGGTTCGGTCAACAGGTTATTGGTTTTTTCACTAGCTTCCCTTTGCATTACTGCAGTGAACAGGCTCACTGTTTAGCCACAGATCACTAGATCTGACAGAAATGACAGAGCATAAGTGTGCAAGCAAGAGCAGGAGGAACAACTCTGTCCAGCAGCAGCTACACTGTATTACATTCAACACTAAACTGCAACCTATGTTCAGCAACATCATTTGAACTTGGTCTGCTGGATGAAAAACACAGAAGTCTCTGGACCTGAAAGACAGCCACTGTGAAGTGACCAGATTCCACCAAGCAGCCACTGAAGGAGAAGAGAAAGGATACGAAACTCTGTGACTAAGGGTTGGTAGGTAGAGGGAAGCTTGTCTAAGTTCAGGTGACAGAGCTCAGTAAATATGGAAAAGCACTTCAATTGGTAAATGTTTATCGGAATTGTTACAGTAGTTCATCAAAACACACCAGCATCAGTAAATCTCCTCTGCATTTGAAAGGAAGCACTTTTCTAGAACAGATAAGATTCTGCAGGGAAATAAGTTTTGCTCTTTTCTGGATTTCCTCATGTAGGTACTACAAGGTATCATTGTACTGGTGAGTTCAATAAGGGAACAGACTGTATAATTAAATGTATTTAAATACTTTAAATGCTGTTCAAGCACATGTGTATATACAAAACAGTACTCAGGATACTTCTTAGCCATCAACCCCTGAAAAACGGAACTATGAAACCAGGCAACTCTACATCACCAGCTGCACTATGATTCACTGATCCTTTTTATCCTCACAATACTTCTTGGTAGTATAATCATTCCTAGTCATGTGTGATTCATCAAAGTATTTTGTAGTCAAGACAAATGTTATAATATGGCCTATTGTAACCATGCAAATTACAAATCTTCATTTCCATACCTAAATTACGCTTTTGCTGAACATTTTCTGCTGCTCAAGCAGCTCTCACATGCAAGCTAGTTAGGCATTTCAAAATTGTTTCATAGCAAGGAGTCCCAAGCTTTCTAAGAGGTGGCCTTCTTCATCTCTTTTCTGCCTTTCTCAGTCTTCATCATGCTTTCCACGTCATTGGTTAGAAAAGGTTTGTGTTAGGTTCTTAATTCTAAGCTATCACCATATCTCCTCTGCATGCCTCACGTGTTTCCTGTTGCCAGGAATTAATGCAACTAGAATTGGCAAATTATATAATACTTTCAATGGCAACTCTGAATGACTGAACACTGAGGGTCATCATAAGTCAAGTGATACTGAGACACAGAGAAAAGTTTCAAACTTCCTTTTTCTACACCAAAATACCATACTCCCAATGAATTCACCTTTCTCCTGTCTTGGGGCCTATTAACTTTAATATACTCATTGCTATCCCTGTCCACAACAGATGCAACAAATAGAGTCTACTCCATTTCTTACTCCTCTGGATCTTAAAACTTTTCTTAAGAAACTGATAATCAGGGTCAATGGGCGACTGTAATATAATTTTAGAGCTGCTCATATTAACTGCCTGAATTTCCAGTTCAGATCAAATGGGTTTGGCTCAAGAATAAACATTAAACAGCCCCAAGGAAAGTAAAGCCTAACATGGTAGGGGTTTTTTAAACCAAACACAAAAATGAAGCACCTCTTCTTGTGGGTAAACAGATCACAATAAATCATACTAAGAATGACAGTTCCATGGAGAATCCTAACTAAACCTCAGAGATGCTACCTACTCCTTCAAATGAAACAATGGGAACAGACAAAAAAATACATTCCTTTCCCAATAGGAACTAGAATGGCAAGTTTTTAAGTTCATGCACAAAGGCAAACATACACTTTATATGCATCACAGATGCATACTTTCAGTGCAAGTAGATGGACCAGTATTTGCATGAGATGACAGGAGGCTTCCAAATACATGCAGAATACTACTACTATCTTTTCCGGTGCTTATCACAGAAAGCTGATACAGTAAAACTATTGTGGACTGAAATATATCAGACATACCTTGTGATTGCTCTGTTCACTTACTCTAGAACTGCATATTTAATACATTGAAAACATATGGAGTTGCTAAGGAATAAAACCCGAAGGTTAATGAAGAGAAGAAAACGAAGTTTGGTTATCACTCCTCCTCTGAATCCACCTGAATCCAGTTAGCAGAACTTCAGTAAGATGAGAATTAATCCTTTAATCTGGGGGTGGGGGAAGAGAGAGGGAAGCTTATGTCTTTTCTGATGCAGTGGTAGCCAAAAATATAAGTATTTATTTTTTGAATGCATATTCATTCACCCATGTGACTTTAAATGAAGCAGTACACTGTATCACTCATTCACATTCCCACATACAGATCTGGGCTTCTATCTGAATTATTCAGGTCCAACAAAAACCTATCAAACTCTCTCACTAGGTATAAAACAGCCTCCCTTTTTTCTCATGGCATTTAAAGGGTAACAATGAACTTACTCCAAAACAATATTATCAGATTTTAAACATATAGGAACACTTCTCAGTAAAACAAAACACAGCATGATGCACTGCTGTTCAACCATGGACTGTGATTTAATTAGCCAGAGGACTGGAGAACTACAAGAAATACATATGTGGTATGTGAATGATTCAGTAGGTATACTTCTTTCTTTGAAATTAATCCACAGGAATCCACTGCCCTGCTTCCTCCTCTACCTTTTATTCCCTTCTTTTATCTCCTACACCTTTTATTCTCTTCTTCTTTTATCTTTATTAACTAAGGTACTGCTTACTGTCCTGAGGATATGAACTCTTAATTGAGGTTCCAAGCTGCTCTGACTATTAAACTATCCACTGCAGCAGGGAAAGGAATGGTGAGGGGGAAGGAAGTGTGGGTACCCCCCAGAGGGGCCCCCAGTGAATGCTAATAAACATCTTTTGCTTCTTCTCCCCTCCCCCACTGTAGTCATTCCAAATAAAGTATCAAGTCTTCTCACTCTGTCCCACACTGCCACACAGCTCCAGTGCACGCTGTGAAACAAAACGCACTGCTAAATATTTTTCAGGATAATCCACTGTGGGATAACTTTTTTTTAATACACTTCAGGTCATTTACCCTTCAAAGAGAAACATAATCTGCTTTCAAATTATGCTGTTCCAAATAAGAAGATAACAGGCTCAGTTCTCATCTCTGGCTGCTCTTGCTATGTCTCAACAGCATGCAGCAGCCAGAAAGCTGTCAGACAGGAGCAGTGCAGGATCTCCTAGGGGTATCATTCAGTGGAAAGAGGCCAACGCAGCTGGTTCTCTGCCACCTGTCCCCACCCCACTGCACGCGAAGGGTGCCAGGGGATGGGACTGTGTGCTGGGCTCTAGGAGTTGGGCAGTCACAGCAACCACTATGAGATGGGATAAACTTGTTTGTTCATAGAACATTTTGTAGCTATAGTCTTTAAAAATTAATAACTAGAAGTCATTTTCAATATACAAACCTGAAACAGAATGGGTAATCAAATTCTGGTATGATGAATCTGGAAAAATAATGATTTCTTTGGACTACTAATGTATCATATTAGTTTCTCACTTAACTAAAACCACAGTAATGTCCTAGTTTCCGCTGGGATAGAGTTTATTTTCTCCTTAGTAGCTGGTACACTTCTGTGGTTTTGTGTTTAGTATGAGAATAGTGTTGATAACACACCGATGTTTTAGTTGTTGCTAAGTAATGCTTACCTTAAGTCAAGGACTTTTTACTCTCTCATGCTCTGCCACTGAGGAGGGGCACAAGAAGCCAGAAGGGAGCAGAGACAGGACACTTGACCCAAACTAGCCATATTCCATACCACAGCACACCATGCTCAAAACATCAACTGAGGAAAGTTGGATTACAGCCACCGATTGCTGCTCTGGGACGGGTTGGGCATTGGTCAGCAGGTGGTCAGCAGGTGTATTGTGCATCATTTGTCTTCCTTGAGGTTTATTCCTCTCTCTCTTTTTTCCTATTATTATTATTGTATTTTACTTTATCTCAATTATTAAACTCTCTCATCTCAATCTATGGGTTTCACCTTTTGTCAATTTTCCTCCCCATCCCAGGAGGGAGGGAAGTGACCAAGCTGCTGCATGGTGCTTAGTTGCCAGCGGGTATTAAACCACAAGCAGTAAGCACTAAACTGAGTAAAAGGTACTTGTAAAACCAGCCTTTCTGTTGTTACTACCGAAAAAATGTTATACAGGCCAAAGAAAGCACAAACACACCTATACATGTGTGTGTGCTTTTCCAGCTCAATATAACTGTGTTATCCCCCAACACATCCTTTTGTAACATGAGTTTTATTTTTAACTGTTTGATGAAAGCTATTCTGGGGAGGGCAAGAGTGGGACATTTGTAATGAAGACCAAAAGTGAATGGGTGTCATCACTATCAGAGCAGCATTCCACGACATATAAAGATTAAACGTTACAAGTTTGCACCACACTAGGCTTCAGAAATATGCCTGGTTCTTCCTGAATTGGCTGCTAGCTGTTTATCAGATACACATGTGGCCTCCCAGTGGTAAGTGATGGGCTAACAAAAGTTACTTTTTAGGTTTAGGTGGGCTTATGAAATAGAGGTCAACTCTGGAGCTGGACTAAATTCAGGCTACAGAGAAAGAAAACTTGATTTTGAAAACTAATTCTACTTTTGATAGCTAAATCATTCTTCTGTAACAAGTTAGCTCACCCAGAAAGAATTATCTGGTGTATAACAGATCCAATACTGATTAATAAATAATAACCGATGGAGAAACTTTGCTGGCAGTTAACTAGCAGCTGAAGAGAGGTCCTAAGGAAGGCCTTTAACCCAGATAGTCATCAACTGGCAGAAAATCCCTGGTCTTGAGGTCATTACTGTTATTATACAAAAATATGAGTACATTTTTCACATTTAGTTAAAAAAATTCTAAGCCCTACAGGCTGAACTGCACAATAACTGCAGAGATATTTTAGAGAGAACTGATTTTTTTTTTCTAGCAACTAACAATGATGGAACCCACTGGGGAAAAAGTTATTCTGAATAGTTGTTTAACCTGATTTTATTTTTAGACTATTAATGAAAGTCAGCTCTTCACTTTCCTCAGACTGATCACCACTGCAGATGAGGGAATGCCCAGCCCAGCTTTCCAGCATCTCATAGATTGCTAGAAGCACACTACCTCCAGATGTCTTAAAGATGAGTATAAAACCATGGTCCCATGGTGCTGGATCTAAACTAGCATGAGCATTTGGACATGCACTGATTCTGACCCAAGTCTACTTGCGTGATTCTGTTCATTAACCTTTTACAGGCTAAAACTATTTTTCATTTGTGCAGAATCAAGCGAACATTACTGCACAGATCCCATTTCTGAGACCACTCTATCTTTTTGTGTGATGCTGAGCCAAACTGAGTGAGCCTCCCAAACACATGCCTAAAGGAATTCAGTGCTAGGATGTTCATGCAGGCTCTTTGCAAGGCAGAGCACACTACGGAAACTGTAATTCTCATATTTTCTTCTAACCAGATTATTACAGCTCCTCCTTATTGGCCAAGATAAGACTTAACTGGAAAGTATTGAATCAAGATCTTAAAGCAGGAGCTTGTGATCCCTAATTACATCTTAGATGAAGTAATAAGAAAACGACAGCAGTGCAATAAAGGTTGGCCTTATTGCTGTACGACTCTTCTCATAAAATCTTTGTTAGCCTCAAGATCTTTTTCTGCATCATGACAAATTACTTGGCACTGATAACTCCACAGTAATGTTTAATATAACTGAAACCAAGACATACCAGTTGTAGAGGTCTCTTCAAAATGTAACACACAAGGATTCAGCCAGACAGTAGAGGTCCTAGCTTGGAGCTAAGCTGTGGTCAGGTCTATGTACTGCCAGTCTTGCAACATATGCTGTGATTACTTTGGAAGAGGAACAGGAGTAGCAAAAGTGAAACCACGCAAAATTCTTGTTTCAGCACTGCCTTCCACTGTCATTCCTCCTCCCACTCACCACCACCCAGCCAGATAGCCACTTCCTTCCACTGCTGCTCACTCCCATCTGCTCTGATGCTGCCTGCGCTTGCTCTTCCAACCCCTGCGCCCACAATTCCTCCTGACTCCAATCCTTTCCATGCACTTTCTTTTTTTCTTTTTAGCAGATACTCCCCCTGACAAGAGCCAAACACTTTAAAGCTGTCAGTTGGCATTTTATTTCCATACCTATCTCCCCACCCCGTCCACAGCAAAAGAGAAGAATGGTAGAAGATGAATATCCCTGAAACATCTCTTTCCAGCAATATGTTCATCTCCAGTGATATATTGTGCTTTGTCCCTAAGGACTCACTCCTTGCACTAACTGAAAAGAAAGAATCAGCAGGGGAAAAAAAGGAATTACAATAACTTACGAGACAGAGAAAAGGCATACAAGATATATTCAGTTTCCATGTCCACCAGACAAAGGAATGAAAAACATGGTTTAGACAACAGAAGTACAGCTAAACATGAGGAACAATAAAAAACAAATACAGATGGGAAAAACAAAGTAACAAAGTAGGAAAAGGCCTGGTAGACTGAAAGCACAGATAAAAAAACAATGAAGAAAAGAGATACAGAGGTGGTGTGACCAACATTACAACCCAATGAGCAGTATTTTGCTTTTAAAAATTACTGACAACATACAAAAGAGGTATGATTAGGAAACACAGCATATGAATACAAGCAAGGAAGCATGTGAAGGTAAGTGGTGTTTTCTGGATTACTGTACTGTGCAAAGATGACAGTACACAGATCCCATGATTTTCACCAACTATAGCTGACAACTGCTAGAGCCATACAAAGATCAGCTAGGCTGCTCACAAGGACATCTCTCCACCCTCAGCACACCATTACGTCAGGCAACACCACGGCAGAACTGCACTGCTCCCAGTCCGCAGCAGCAGACTACATAACAGCACAGTCCTTTCCACAGATATCAAGCCCCCCCCCAAAGGCAAAGGCAGTGATTTCCTGTAATCCCAGATGAATCTGAACAACATATTATATATCTGTAATGCACACAAAGTCAACTCTGCCTTTAAATTACCTGCTTTGGAAGGAATTTTGATCAGACCCATATGTACTTAAGAGTTATGCTAACAATTCATATCCACTGAGCTGTGGTCCTAGAAAAGC
The DNA here is from genome assembly GCA_039877255.1 of Loriculus beryllinus. Lineage (NCBI taxonomy): Eukaryota > Metazoa > Chordata > Aves > Psittaciformes > Psittacidae > Loriculus > Loriculus beryllinus. The sequence continues at coordinate 24,725 of JBCJKH010028477.1, read as the reverse complement.
ACTGCTTGTCATAGTTCCCCTTTCCAAATTAATTTCAGTGTATGAAATATAGAACATCTTCCTGTCTGCAAGAATTATATAGGATATATCAAAATTACTATTTTGATTGGCTACCCAAGCTTTCCAAAAGCCAGCTTCTATTTATAACTTGATTTGTACTTGAATCTCACATTTAGGTTAAAATTAATTTTGAGGTCAATGTCATTCTTTGAGATAAACTGAACAGCTAATGCTTAACCATTTCTGAAGAACAAATCTGGTTTTGACTTTGCTGTTTGTTCTGTTCTTCAGGGAGTTTATCTACCCTTGACCATAGCACTGTGGGAAGACAGGCCAACTGGGAGAGAAGTGAGATTTTAATCATTAACACACTGCCAAAATCTGAAAGCATAGACCCTTGACCCCAAAGTGTTTTGTGAACCAAAATCAGGTTCATGAAAGTGCCAAAACAAAAGTCAATGCAAGCTAAAGTCTTTTAGGTGTCTACTACATGTCTAGAAAATAAATACCACATATGTTGCATTAACTGAAGAAAGACTCCCCAGTTCAAGAAATGGCCTATCAATATGGATGTTTGGTTAATTTTCCTGAGCATTCGTTCATTTTAGAAGCAAATTTACTTTTATCATTGCCATGAATATAGGAACAACTAAATTTCAGTGAAAAAGTGGCTTTAGAGGAAACCAAGAAGCTTAAAATTGCAAGTGTCATGACTCCCATAATTTCAAATTCACCCAGAAGTGTCCATGAACTCCTAGTATTGCAATACAAAGGACTCAAAAAGATGGATTACCTCAGCAATTCATCTGAATGAACACAGCTCTGAACCGAAGCGTTTGCCTTAAAAGATACTCTTTCAACAAAACTGAACAATGATTAAAGATGATTAGATCACAAACAGACTGAAGAACAGCAAGATATGCTTAAACAATAACTCAGTGTAAGCTATTTTGGTATTTTGGGGCATTAATACACTGCTGTGACAAGGGCATTACAAAAACCCAAGAGCTAAATCTCTAGACTAACCAAACCATTTTATGGGAGAAGAGACTATCTCAATCTATATAGATCTTCAGTCTTTGTGAAGATTACCTGCTCATTTGCATAATTGTTGGCAAAATTCTGTGTAGCGATACTGTCAAGCTGGAGAAGTATACGTATGTATGCCCTATGTATGCTGAACCAATGATTAAAGTATAACTATCAGACTCTAGCAGCCACAAAATTCCTAAAAAATTAATATTTGGATGTTCTGTCCAGTATCCTGTTAAACCTGAAGTCTTGAGAACAGCTTTGCCAAACATGGGAACATCAGAAAGTTATTATTTACTGTCTATATGACATGAGTATGCCTTTGTCTTCAGGGCATCAAGCATACCCAAGCAACAAAAATCTGCAGGATATGAGTTCTGAATAACATTATAAGAAAATGAGTTAAAGAGGAAGTAGGTTGTATCTTTCAAATTGACAGTCCTGAGGTCCACCTCCTACGTTTCACATATTTGCTTACAGTGACTGTTGGAAGATGAACTGCTTGCAGTGGTTCCTAGATGAGTCTAAGACATTCTAAAGTGAGATAATAGGGTAGTATTGTGTAGGACAAACTCGCTAGCATTACACAAGTATTAAA